>JARHVA010001541.1:462500-465000 GCA_037957365.1 Torreya grandis | reverse complement strand
GAACAAGACTATCATGGAGCGTGCAAGATGTATGAGATTGCATGCAGGGTTGCCCTTAGAGTTTTGGGCAGAAGCAGTTGACACCGCAGTGTACCTGATCAACAGAGGACCCTCTACAGCTCTGGATGGTGGAATTCCAGAAGAGGCATGGACAGGTAAAAAGGTTGATCTCTCATATCTCAAAGTTTTTGGTTGTGAAGCCTTTGTGCACATAGATAAGGAAAATAGAAAGAAGCTTGATGCTAAGTCTATGAGGTGCACGTTTATAGGCTATGGCTCAGATGATTTTGGTTTCAGATTTTGGAATCTAGGAACTAACAAGGTAATTAGGAGCCGTGATGTTGTTTTCAATGAAAGAGTGATGTACAGTGATCAGATAAGGAAGCTAGATCAAGCTGGGTAGAGCAATAATGAGTTGGACGAAGTTATGGTCCAAAATGAGCTCACGGGAAAAAGAAATAATCACTTACAGGAAAACACAGAGACCGACGTCGGCAGGTTTGGAACCGGCGTCGGCAGTATAGAAACCGATGTCGGTCATATAGAGACCGACGTCGGCAGACCAGGCACCGGCGTCAGCCAGGAAGAACCGGCGTCGGCCAGTAACAGGTCTACAGGTGGCCGAGGTCGGTCACTGTCAGAAAATTTGGGTGGACAGATTGTGGAAAACGAGTCCAAGACACCAATCAGGAGGTCCGAAAGGGTAAGTAAGCCTCCAATTAGATATTCTCCTTCTTTATATTATTTATTGCTAACCGATGGTGGAGAACCAGAAAGTTTTGAAGAAGCTTTACAGGTGGAGTCCAGGAGTAAGTGGGAGCATGGCATGGTTGAGGAGATGGAGTCCTTAAGGGAGAACCAAACATGGGATTTGGTTGAATTGCCAGCTGGTAAGAGAACACTGAAGAACAGGTGGACTTACAGGTTGAAGGAAGGTGAGGATGGTCAGATGAGATACAAGGCCAGATTGGTTGTAAAAAGATTTGCACAAAAGCCAGGTATTGACTTTGGCGAGATTTTTTCTCCGATTGTTAAGATGACTTCTATAAGGGTTGTATTGTCTTTGGTTGCTTTCGAGGATTTGCATCTTGAGCAGCTAGATGTTAAAATAGCATTTCTTCATGGAGATTTAGATGAGGAAATTTACATGGAACAGCCAGAAGGTTTCGAGGTTAAGGGTAAGGAGAAACTAGTGTGCAGGTTAAAGAAAAGCTTGTATGGCCTCAAGCAAGCCCCAAGGCAATGGTACTTGAAATTTGACAGGTTTATGACTGAGCATGGCTACAGTAGATGTCAATCAGACCATTGTGTATACTTTAAGAGATTTGATAACGGTAGATACATTATTCTATTGTTGTATGTAGATGACATGCTGGTTGCAGGGTCTCACATGCAGGATATCTCAGAGCTTAAGGTGAATTTAGCTCAAACGTTTGCCATGAAGGATTAGGGAGCAGCTAAGAAAATCCTTGGCATGAGCATTAAGAGAGATAGAGAAAATCACAGGTTGATATTGTCTCAAGAAGATTATGTGGACAAGGTGTTGAAACGGTTCAACATGCAGGATGCGAAACCGGTAAGCACACCTTTGGCAGGACATTTCAAGTTAAGTAAAGAACAATGTCCCAATTCACATGATGAGGTAGAGTACATGAACAAGGTTCCATATTCTTCCGCGGTAGGAAGTTTGATGTATGCAATGGTGTGTACTAGACCAGATATTGCCCAAGCAGTGGGAGTAGTAACCAGGTATATGGCCAATCCAGGAAAGGAACATTGGAAAGCAGTACAATGGATCCTTAGATATCTGAGAGGAACCAGCAGTAGACACTTATGCTATGGAGGTTCAGATACTTCTCTACATGGCTATGTAGATTCAGATATGGCAGGGGATTTGGATGGTAGGAGGAGCACTACAGGTTATGTTTTTACTGTAGGTGGAACGGCAGTTAGTTGGATTTCTAAGTTGCAGAAGGTTGTAGCCTTGTCAACTACAGAAGCAGAATACATTGCAGCTACAGAAGCTAGCAAGGAAATGATATGGATGACACGGTTAATGGAAGAGCTTAGAAGGGAGCATGGGAGTTGCAGATTGCATAGTGACAGTCAGAGTGCAATCCATTTGGCTAAGAACTCAGCTTTTCATTCTAGAACCAAGCACATACAGCTAAGGTACCACTTCATACGGCAGGTATTGGAAGATGGTGAGTTGAAGCTGGAGAAGATCCATACAGACATGAATCCTGCTGATATGCTAACAAAGCCGGTTACTAAGGAGAAGTTGAATCTTCATTCAACTTCTGTTGGTCTTCACGATTGAGTTGAAGATGGAGGAGCTAGAAGATCTTGCTGTACAGGTATTGGTGCAGCTGGTTTATCTCCAAGTGGGAGATTGTTAGGAGTGTGGAGCTAAAAGCTTCACCAAGGAGCATAGACAAACAGGTTTGGGTCTACACAGATGCCGGCATCAGTCAGGAGCGACCGACGTCAGTCAGTTGCA
>JARHVA010001541.1:257500-457500 GCA_037957365.1 Torreya grandis | reverse complement strand
ACACACATCCCTATATGCCTAAAGTGACTACTTCATATTTGGTTGGAGTAGGCACCATGGCCTTATCCACAACTGACATCTTCAATAGGAGAGGTAGTCATTAAAAAAAAAAATCTCTTATTCCTTAGATAAAACACTCTTGTGTAACTTCAAATTCTATATATCATTACACTATAAACTCAATGATATATCCATTTATGGTGTTGACAACCTAGTAGTCTATTGCTCGCATCTAATTAGTTTTCAATTTCAACAACTAGTCTATTTTTTATTCAGTCGAGATAATAGTTTCTTTCATTCTAAGATTGAAACAATAGTATTCCAGTATTATCAACCAATTATTTAGCACTTTAGGTAGCTTTCACAAAAAAATTTCATATATTTCTTTCTAGTTATGTTCTTGAATAATTTCACTTATGGTAAGACCATTTCTTTTAGATTCTTCTTTTGTGAAGTGCCATACTTTCTGGTCTAACCATGTTTCAATATCTTGTTGTCCTAGTAACCATCTTAGCAAAGTTTCCTCTCAAAGGAGTGTTTTCATGCTCACTACACCATTTTTAGTAGATGTTCCTGATGTAACATAACGTGCTAAGGAAGAGGATAACTAAGTATTTTATATTATGTAGGATGGTAAAGAGAATTCATAATTAGAAGAGACATTATAGAGATGAATTATTGTGTGATAAATAGAACTAAGTTAAACCAGAGTTTTATTAAGGGATGTAGAGCATTTAAATTAATTTTAGATAAGATTAAACCAAACATTAAACATGATAATGCAGACAAGAAATAACATAAGAAATATGATAGGTAACCATAACTAGAAAGTCTATATTGATCTCAATAAATGGGTCATCATCTTCTTCATAAAAACATACATATATATAGTCATTATAGTTCTTGACTATTCATATTCTTATCATACATTAGTGTCATTGAGAGGAGACTATTCATCTTCTATTCCTTTCTAACTCTTGGAGGATAGGATAAAATATATATAACCAACAATTTCATACACAATGCATGAATATTTGAAGAATATCCTACATAGCTTTACTTATCCATTTTCTTCTCCCAATACTTGAGAAGTAAAAGAATGAGTATTTGGTGCACAATTTAAACCTTAGTATTACACAACTTAAGAAGAATACATTTATCAAGATAGTTACCAAATAATAACATACTTAATAAGGGTTTCTACCTTTGGAAATGCCAGTAGATTAAGGAATTATAAATTTTCAACTTGATCAATAATGATTTTATAAGGGAGAAGACTTGGATATATCAAGAAGATCATTTTCTATAAAATATACAAGAGTGTAATGCTTCAAAAGGAGATATAATAGACATTAATGTGTAGATGTATGGACAAATTATGCACATAATGAAGTAGGAAGGATTTTTAACTACTTTAAAAGACTTATTGAAGTTACTCAGTACACTATGCAAGGAGGATATATCATAGAATGTTACTAACCTCTTGCATAATGTTTTGGAGTGTGCATAATGAGGTCAATAACATACATATAAGGTTGTCTAATATGTGAAAACTAAGAAGCTATGGGATGTTGATTCTCACATGGATATAGAGCTTGTAGGTTACAAAATTCCAAATATAGTATTTGACTTTGGGATACTATGAATATGATATTGGGTTTAACATGGGAAGATATTGGTAGGCCATACTTGAGCTACAGTCCTGTCACCCTTAGCCTCATAGATTATGAATGAATAAAATTTATTGGTCACCTCAAGGATGTGGAAATTAGATTGGTTGATTTAATTTTATGTGGTGTTTTTATAGTCATTTATATGAAGACTATCGAGACCCATCACCCTGCCTTAATTGATAATAAATGGGATTAAAATGGTCAAATGACTATTATCACAATTTATAACCAACTAGAGGCTCATCAATAAGATAAGATAGTTGTCACCCCTTTTAATAAAGTGTAACAAAAGACATACATAATTCCAAATGAACCAAATTCACATATGCTTATGGTGATAATAGTTGGCTTAATGTCAACATATATACATAGAGGAATGCATTATGATTTGCTAAGCATTATTTTTAGAATCCACAGATGGAGCAATCATAGATGACAAAGTAACCATCTTGTAAAATAATAATAAAAAATCTCCAATGCCTCAATTTCAACTTGAAGGTTGTATCTCTCCATATTTGTGATCTCCTACTAGGTCTGAGGTGGATGTCATGCATAATATGGGCGTAATAATGATGGATTATATCAAACCTAATCCATTAGGTGTTTAAATTTTTTTTAAAAAAAACATCTTTTATAAGTGGTGATTCAGACACTCACATGCTAAATTGGGAAAGAAGAGATCATAAGATACAACCTATACACATTATGTTCACTATCAAATGTCAGTTACCTTAATACTTTGAGATAGAGAACCTTAATTCATTCATCTTGAGGTTATAACACTATGTTTTAGAGGTGGATTAGAGAGTCAACACACTTAGCTGTGTTTAAATTTACTAATGAAAATTGGTGGGTAGTTCATAGAGATCCATAGATACATTGGGAAGAAGCATGTAAGTTTTTATGCATGCATTTTTAGTTACTACCTATGGTGAAATATGAATGGTCTTTATTTCATGAAGGCTAAATAATTAAGATATACATTTTTTAATGTGTAGATATATGGTTTAAGTAAGGAGTGTAGATAAGGTATTGGGTACACATTTTTATCCACAAACTATCACCATTGTCAATAGCTTACTACATGTATTAAGAGTCCAAGAGATAAATGAAACGTTGGGCATAAATGCAATAACATTTCACTAAAAATTTTGTGTTTGAGGATGATATCCCTTTGGTTCACAATATATTCATAAACTTAAACTATTTATATGTCATGTATGAACAAAATATTTGGGAGTTATAATAGGGTCATCATCACAATAGGAAAAACCTCATTATTTGAACCTACTACTTCACAATTACAAGGCAAATCACTAGGAACAAACTCTTACTAATCCTTGTAATAGAATAATAGATGAGATAATTGAAGATAGTGATAGTGATGGAGATATACATTTATAAGGATTATTTGAAAGGGAGAGGGAAGTTGAACCAATACTAGCCCAAAACACATAAATTTTTTTTGGGACAAACTACACAATATAAACATTTTAGAATGGGAATACACACTGTGAGAGGCTCTACCTAATGCATCAAATAAAGTGTAGCAAGAACCCTTGAAAAATATATAATAAAACATTTGAATAGAGTCATTTCATCATATTATGACTATGGGAGATTACCTAGGGAAGGAATAGATCTTAGAGGTATTATAATTTCTATGAGACTATCAAGATGTTTTCCCAATCAAATTATTTAAAATAAAAGGTGTAGATCTGTTATTGGGGGATTATCACATAGAGTTTCAAGAGTGAACCCAACATGTTAAAAAATACCCATATAGGCTAAACCCCAACATAAAAATAAAAGTAAAGGTTGAGTTGGATCAAATACAAGATGCCAAAATCATTAATCTAGTTTAAAAAGTAGAATAACTGAGTCCCATAGTGATATAAAAAAATAAGTATAGGGAGATATAAGTTTTGGAGACTACCATACACTCAATGATTCTTGCATTAATGATCCTTTTTCAATACCATTAATGGATGAAGTCCTTGCATCAGTCACAATTCATGAAGTGTACTCGTTCATAAATGGATTCAATGGGTGCCATTAGTTTCTGATCATAGAAGAGGACCAAGCTAAGACAAATTTTACAACTAAATGGAAATCATTTGGATATAAGGTAATGCCTTATGTTTGAATAATACACTAGTATTTTTATAGAGAGATGTAGTAACTACATTTAAAGACTTCATTCATGATTTTTTAGAAGTATATTCAGATAATTAGGTTGCCTTTTCTCTATTTAAAGATCATTGATTCAAACTATGACTAATGTTATAATGGTGTTAAACTCTAAAAATTACTCTAAATTTAAATAATTACTTAGTTTTAACTCCTTTTGGTGTTCTTGTTATATGTAGTGATGGAATTTTAGTTGATCAAGCTAATATTATTTTAATAGTGGGGATCCTATCCCTGGTCAACTCTAAATAAGTGCTAACCTTTCTAGGTCATATGGGATACTATAAAATTTTTATCAAAGGATACATAACCATATTTGTGCCAATGGAAAAACTATTTTGTAAATATATAAAGTTTGACTGGACCTCAAAATGTGAAGCATCATTTATCAATATGAAACATAGGTTAGTAATAACACCTTTTTTATTTTTTCCTAATTGGAAAAAGCCATTCCACATACATGTGGATGCTTTTGATATTATAGTAGGTGATATCTTAGCACAACTAGTGGATAGTGGGTTGGATCACCCCATATTTATTTCCAATAGGAAGATATCCTCTATAGAACATAACTATACAACAATAAAAAGAGAGGCTTTAGCTATGGTATCTGCATTGTAAAAGTTTTGACACTTTCTATTAGCCACACTATTTGATATTTTTATTTACCATCAGGCATTATGATACCTAATTAATAAGCCAATCTTGGGAGGAAGGATCTCTAGGTGGCTCATTTTATTTCAAGAGTTTCAATTCAAAATTAATGTAAAGCCAATTCATGAAAATGTCTAACCAAATCATTTGAGTATGGTGAAAAATGGTGAATAATCATAAAAAATAGAGGATGATCCCCCAAATGTATAATTATTTAGGGTTTTAATCTTGGATAATATGGATGATATTACAAAGTTATTTGAGCAACTAATTTTCTTTGTACATTATATGTAAAGGGATAAAAATAAAATGTTCACCTGAACTATCCCATATAGTCTCATAAATGAATTTTTGTATAAGATTTGGAAAGAAAATGTATTACATAAAGTCACATTAAAACATGAATGACCACATATTCTTCAATAATAACATCAAGGATTTACAAGGGGTCACTTCATAGGTGAAGCCAATACAATACAAAGTGGTCTTTGTTGGTCAACTTTATTTCAGGATGTGCACAAAGTAGCCAAGAATTGTGATGTGTGTTAGTAAATAGGAAATCCAAATCAATTTGATGAGATTCCTTTGGTCCCAATGCTCATATAAAAATCATTTGGACAATGGGGATTTGATTTTTTTTAGATGTATAAGTCTCCCAAGTAAATGAACTCATGTGCAGTACATTATTATTATGATGGATTACTACACTAAGTGGGTGGAAGTTACTACAATATTAATTTGTGGTGAGAAGGATGCTATGAAATTATTAATTGAAACATATTTATAAGATTTAAATGCTTGATCAAGATGGTTATTAATATAGGAACTCATTTACTCAATAACACTATCAAGACTATCTTTGAGGAGTTTATGATATCACACCATGAGATCATGACTTATCACACTCAAGAAAATGGATAAGCTTTATCATGAAAGAAAGTCTATGAAAAATGTTAATGAAAATATGTAATGTGTAAAAGGAAAATTGGGAAGATTTAATTCTTGAAATTATTTGGGAATATAGAATAAATTACAAGCATGCCACAAGTTTCACTCCCTTTCATCTTGTTTATGGTCTTGAAGTAGTAATTTCTATGGAGTACGTGTTCCAAGTCTATGAATTAAAATGGTTATGAGGCTATGTGACCAATATTATATAAAACAAAGATTAATATACTTGGTTATAATGAAGTAAATTTTATAAAGGGCACAATGGATGCAAGATATCCATAATTTTATCTAGAAGGCATAACATGATCATAATTTTCAATCTAATCAATTTCATCCAAAACAAGTGGTATTTTTGTATGATACTAGGTTTAAGGAATTCCCAATAAAATATCACATTAGATGGAAGGGACCCTACATTATTCATGAAGTCTCACAATAGGGTACCATTATGTTAAAATATATATAGGGAACCATATTACTAGGATGTTAATGGTTGTAGGCTTAAGCCTTACCATCATTAGTATTTATCATTATTACTACTAATAATAGAAGGTGTTGAGTATTACCATGTATATTAGGGTTCATGTTTAATTTTATTTTGTTTTATATTTGTCTTTTTATGATTAGAGTGTTTGTACATTATAATCTTTGGATTGAAACACATCAGAGCATAATTGGAAGAGTGAGCATCACAAACTGTGACTCATTCAGAGAGATAGCCTAAAAGAAGGATAATTGGAAATAACTACACTATGGTCATCAAGTAAGTCTAAAAGTATGGAACTAAAAAAATAGTTATGGTGAAAGGACTTATAATAATCATTCAATATTGTTAATGATAAGGCACTTGAGAAAATTATATCTTTCTTGAAGTAGATTTCATGGTAGAATGATAGGTTGTGTCATAAAATAAATTACATAAAGGAAATGACACTAATTCACATTAGCTACCTTAAAATTAATGTATCAAGGAACCTAGATTAAAAATTATAGCCATCATATCAAACAATAGGTGATAGATATTAATTGATAAAGTAAACTAGTACACAATGACTGAAACACATTTAAACTAGTTGGCTACATAGATTTGGGTGCCAAAATATATATATATAAATTATCATGGACAACACACAACCATTACACACTTATTCTAACAATAAAATATTATGATATACATTTATAAAAACTAATTATTCACATAGTCTTTAACCCAACCAAACCAAATGAAGAAAGTATTCCAACTAGCCCACACCAATAACCATGGATCAGTCTCAATTATTTATCTCATTGACTAATTCACAAAAAGAGAAAATAGGGATTAGATTAAGCCTATTTCAACCCAAATATAATGACCCTAACCCCTTAGAATTAATTGATAAATTATAAGCTACTTTTTTTTCTCATGGCCCATACGAAGTTGCACATGCAAGAGCCATAATGCTCCCACATCCACTACAAGGATAAGATACAAAAAGAATGATAAAAATACCTACATTTGAATAGATTTATGAGGTAATGCTTACTCTTATGAGTAGGTATAATGAAGGTAATATTCACTTGTCTTAGGATGTTACAATATGAATTAATCCTTAGACTATGGCATGGGAATTAGGCCTCCTAACTCATGGGAAAAAATCTCCCTTACAAATCCACCACTCCACCAATTCATTCTGACATTAGGGATAAATATATGATAAGGATAGGTAGAGGGATATAAATTTATTTGATATATGATGGTTCACTAATATAGACCAAATATCATCTACCCATTAGGGGCATTTACACCAATCCAAGTTTATACAATTGATACATCTACCCATTGGGGGCATCTCCTACACAGTTGCTACTACCAAGTTTTATCTTAAATACTATACATTATAATTGTTTCATTGATTTATCTTGATATCGATCATTGATCCTCACTGATAATATTTTTAACCATCTATCACTAGTTAGAATCATTATATATGCATCCTAACATCTACATAGATTTTTATTTCATATTTATACATGCTTTTATTTGATTGTGTTCCTTGGCTTCTTACATATTTTAGGGCATTTGAATATGCCATTGTTTTTTGGATTTTATGCCACTTATCTATTTCTATGCCTTAGACATGTTCCCATGTCCCTTGTGTGTGCTTTTCTACTTATATATGTAGACATTTGGACATGTCATTCTATTTGGATCTATTCCAACTTATTTATTTTTTGTGTATGTGGGCATTTGAACACCTCTTTGTATGTATTCATTCTCAAATTTAGTGACATGCACCCATATACATTATATTGTGGCCCCTTGGTCTACCTTTTGCATGCCTCATGTGTTTGTATGTTTTCTTAATTATATGCTTCTTCACCATGACACTTGTATTTGCTTGTTACACACAGAAATTTTTTTGATTCCATGAGGGACCTCATACATCTACCCTTCCTAATTAGGTGCCTTGATGGACATCATGCCCCATTCCCCTAGATAGTTAATTATATTTACTACTATATGCATTTCTTATATTTATTTTGGCACCCTTTTGCAATGCTATATTAGAAAATACATCTTAAATTTCTTACTTATTCTCAAATACATTTACATTCTAATGTTATGTTTATATATTATATTGGGATATCATGCACATGCTCTAGCTAACATATTTTGTAGAGCTACTTATTTAGAGTGTAATTCTTACGTAGGTTACACAACTACCCTTAAAAGAGGAGGCATTCACAAGGATTTGTCATAAAGATTATACTCTTACTTTGTTATTCATAAAAATATTTTAGCACATAGGCTCAGTTTTAGACATCAGGCTCAATGCAAACACATAATAGAATAAAGATTCAAAATTCAATCCATATCACTTAGAAATGAAACTAGATAGTCATTAGTGCTCAACTTGGGACACTAGTGCCAAAAGGAACTATTATCTAATGTAGGGCACTACTATCTAGTATCCCCAACTTTAGGATAGTCTAGATAATTTAGATGAGTACACCAAGTACATTATAGATTTGCATAGATATGATCATAGGTTTAATTATTATGTTTAAATTTAGCTTAGATACATTCATTTCAAATTATATCATACTATTTGATTAGATTTATGGGCATCATATATGACATGATCACTCATATATTGAGATAAGTTATATAGATTCATCTATTATATACTTTATTCAAATTCTATATACTCATATACCATATTAGGGGCATGTGCGTGGCACATGGTTTCCATATAATCAACTTCAGACAGGTTGATCAGATGGAATGGAAACTCCATGTCATTATCTACATTGTATACACTTTATAACATTTTAGTTTTTCACCATATTCATTCATTACTCCATATATAGTAGTTGTCATTTTTGAGTGGCCAAGGTCTACCTCATATACTTGAGTGGCCACATAGCCAAATACATAGTTAGATACTTATAACACTAAAACACAATTTAGCTATAGATGCATCTACTTCACACAAGTAAGAAATTATGGAGTCATGGCCTACTTGACTTATTGAACCACCTACATGAGAGGGTTAAACACATTTATAATTTTATCTAAGCTATTCATAGAGATCAAGATCCACTGATCAGGGGTGGGCAATAATGGATTCAAAACTAGATTGAGTTCTTCAACCACCCATATGAGGATTGAGCAAGCCATCAACTCAATCTAAGCTATTCAATGATATAATCACTATACACACTCACACATATATGTTGTCACTAGGTTCATGTATTGGTTCATATAACTAATGATATGTATTCATTCCTTTCCTCTCTCTTTTCTCATCTTTACTCAATTATTTCATTTCAACATAGTATTTCTATTTTTATAATCTCTTAAGTAAGGATTGATTTTTGTGTGTTTTATTGAAGGTCATTTATTTGGATCATTTTCTACATACTCAGACCTAGATTCACATACTCAAAATCAGATACATTAGCTTTACTTCCAAGGTAAGTTTAGGTATGCTTATTTTTCCTTTATACTATGCATTTCTCTTTGATACATTACTATCATAAAGGATGGAAAATATAATCACTTAAAAGTGGTAATTGGATATTAAGAGTATCTCTTGAGTTAACCTATACCTAGGCTAGACATAGACCTATCCTTGAACATTAGACTTACTTTTCTAGTCATTCAATAGACCACAATCACCTATAGTTAGTCATAATACAATCTCAAAACTATCATCTCATATCCTCATACATATTACTTAGTAGTCTAGGAAGAGGACATTAGCACCATATTTGGGACACTATAGCCTTATGGAACTAGTGCCCCAACTGGGCACTACTGTCTTTACTATTAACTCTTCCCAACATATAAGTTTTCAAATGTTTTCCCCTTATAAGGTTGGCCTAATCTCATTTTATTATATACACAAGTAATATAACCCTATAAATACAAGTCTAATCCACCTCTATTCACTAGATGGAAATGAGATGCAAAATATATTCAAATTAAAGATAAAGTGGAGTAAAATTAAGGTATTTACTCCCTATTCTATTATAATTTTTTCATTCTACCATATACAATATCACTAATCCCAATTTTTAATAATTTCAAAGTTCAAGCACATTCAAGGCATCCAAGGCCACTCTCATTCTATCATTCACTTTCACATACATCAAGAACTAGGTGGGAAAACTACATCAGGCTCGATCCCTCTTTGGAGTATTGGTATGTAGGTAACTCTCTACATAGTGGGGTGTTGAGGATGTCCAATCCATACTAATAAAACACAAAAAATTATTTCTCATTCCATACTTGTAATGAGGATTAGGGTTTGTAAAGTAAATCAAGGTTTCCAAGAAAAATATAGAGCTCTAGGTTTCATGCATACAGGAATAATACATATAGACACAGACATAGGTACTCTTAGAAAACATAAATTATTCTAAAAATGGGATATTAACACCACATTGAGGATACTACATATATATGGTTCAACTATCCAAACTGGGCACTATTATCTAGTGAGTAGACAAACACTAGAATCATATTGATGACATAGATAACTATATAGATCTCATCTTTCACAACCCAAATCATCTACAATAGTTAATTTTTAGATAATTCTCTATTTATCCTTATTTATTTCTATTTTAAGAAAATAAAATAAGGTTAAAATCACAAAAAATCAATACTTAATTATTGCATATTTATTTGATTGATTTAGCCATACCATCTCTTTAATATAAACATAAGATTTTCATAGTAAAACCCTAAAGGTTAAATCATTTGGTGAACCCATCTTACTTCAAATATTGCTTCAAACCCTAACTTACATTTATCAAAATTTTATGTAATAAATTTAGGGTTGAATCCTTATGATTTTCTATTTTTTAGATAACCTATGTAATTCAAATCAAATCCATATTAGGGTTTTAATTTATTTTACATCTAATTTAAATTGTTACAAAAAAACCTAGATTTAAAACCCTAACCCTAGATGCTCTTAGGGTTTTTATCATATTTATCTTATTTTTATTAGCTATTATTAATTATTTAGAACTCATATACTCTATTTTAGTATCTCTCTTTCAATTTATTTGTTATATGACATCTAAAAAATCTATATCTCTTCCCTTAAGAAAAAGTGCTAGACTAGGTGGTAATCTTATAGAGTATATTTAGAATCCATACATCTGAACCTATAAAAAGGACTAGGAACCTTTTACAACTCTAGATATGAATCCTTAATGTTAAGCATGGGAGATACTAAGAGGGGGGGTGAATCAGTATATCATATATCTTATAAAACTTTCCCTTAATCAAATTCCACTTAATCAAACATTCAAAATATGTAATAAAACTGAAATAATAAACACCACACAAATATAGAGAGACACCAAATATAACATGGAAACCCAATGTGGGAAAAGCCATGAAGAACAATCTCAAGTATATGAATGAGGACCAACCCAAACAATATTCACAAGCACCAACTTGTAGGAGCACCGACCCCTTTGCTAAGCACCAACACAACAACTGTTTGTGAGCACCAACCCCTTTCCTGAGCACCAACACATCAAAAATTCATGAGCGCCAACCCAAAGGAGAACCAACCCCTTTGTTGAGCACCAACACAAAAATAATTTGTGAGCACCAACCCATAGGAGCACCAACCCCTTTGTGTATACCACACAACTATCTCTCAATGTTTCTATCTCAAAAAATGATAGTTCATTACAACATCTCTTTCCCCTCTCTCACCTTTGATATTCTAAGATAGATATAACAAATACAAATCATAATCATCTCTCTCGAAATGCTCTTCTAAGCTGGATATTTCTATCTCAAATCAACCTCTCTCACACATATTACAAATGGCTTCTCAAGCCTTTATTTATAGCTTTCCAAATGACCTTTGGCCTTCCCCCTTTGTGACCCTTCAATCCTCACGGAAAATGGCACCAAACTTTTATGACCCTTCATATCCTTGCCTTTGAAAAGTCATGTGGTGACCCTTCATGAGCAATAATGTCCTTCCCTCTTTTGTCCTTATCTTGGTGACTTTTCATATTCCTTAAAGTGTCCCTTCATGAGAAATTGTGCCCTTCCTCTTTTGTCTTCACTTGGCGACTCTTGGAATTCCCCAAGATGACTCTTTATGAGAAAATTCATCCCATCCTTATTTTTTTGTTACCCCCACGGCTCTTTGAATTCTCCATGGGCCTTTCTTTTGTCTCATATGCAACCAAAAAAATATTTGTTAATATTAAATAAATATTAACACACATTAGCCAAGATATAACAATTACAAACATCATTAAATGCAATGGGGCCTTTATCACCAATAATGCTAGACAATTGACATCAATGATAATATTTCCAACAATCTCCCCCTTTGTCATTGATGGAAACCTCAATCCTAAAACTACCATATCCTATCACCTACACATCTTGTCATCTAAAAACATACAGTAACTCCCCCTTATTGTAGTAACTTGTACCTATTTCTACTCCTGTACCTATACTTATTATTCTCCCCCTTTGACATCAATGGCAAAGGGCCTACCTAGAGCTAACACTTAGCTCCCCCTCAACTGATGCTGAACATCAATGGTATGAAGTAATAGAAACTACTCCCAACTCCTCTTGCAGATCTTTGAATGTGTCCTTTGATCGTGCCTTTGAGAAGATATCTAAAAATACATACACATTATTCCCTATCCTTTGAGCATCTGTAATCAACTCATTTGAATCTTTTATTCTAGTCTCACAACCTTCTACATGAAACTTTAATGTGTATCCTTGATCACATATTTGAATAATACTCAATAGATTATGCTTAATACCTTTGTCATACAAAACATTCTTATTCTTAGTTCTACCATAATCCAAACTCAAAGTACCTTTTATGGCTATCTTGGTAGTGGTTTTATCTCTGAATATCACTGAAACACCATTGATATTCTTTAGAGTTCTAAACTTACTTTTATCTCCTGTCATATGCCTCGAACATCCACTATCAATGAACCATGGCTGATCTTTATTTCTTACATGCAAAGCTGTTTATACCAACATAGAATCTTTAGGTTATTTCTTCTGCCATGAACATGTCTAAACCTTCTTCCTTATGAATGGAGCTTTGAAACTCTGATCCTTCTTAACTGACTCAAACACACTTCTACAATAATGAGCTATATGTATGAAGTTATTACACTTGTAGCATACTATGGTCTCTTCATCAAAGCTTGATAGAGGAGCAAAAGAGTTGTGGCTTCTGCTTGACTCTACTTTAATTTCCTTCTCCTTATTTCTAAAACTGTTAGCTCTTTTTCTAAATTCTAATTTATTTTGACCATATCCATTACAATAAAAATAATAGCCATAAAAATAAGACCTGTCTGTATATCTTTGACCTGATTGCCTTTTGTAGCTTTGTTCCCTCCAGCCTTCTCTGTTTGAAATGTTCTCTGTATTCTTCACTTCTTCCCTTGTTTCCTCTTTTGTAAGAGCTTCATCATAGATCTTCTTTTCAAATCTAATCCCTATATTATCTAAATTTTCTTTTTAACTTTCCAATATCTTATTCAGCATGTTAGTTCTATCCTCAAATTTTGAATCACTAACTACTTTATTATTGACTACTTTCTCAATATCTTCTTTTAAAGAGACAATTTTAATAGCATACCTTTCACATTATTTTCTTGCTATTTCCAACTGTGATTTTAGATCTTCTTCATTCTTCTTGGCCTCTTCTAAGTGTGTTGTTAGATCATCAATAATTTCCTTTGACTCCTTTTCATTTTTCTCGATCCGGTGCATCAATCTTTGATTCTTCTTCTCAACAGCTTCTAACTCTTTTAAGGCACAAATGAGTTCTCCTTCCATATTCACTTTAGCTTCTTCTTCTTCTTCTTCTTGATCATCTTCATGTATGGCCATAAATATAATCTCTTCTTCTTTTGAATCACTGAATCCACTATCTTCGACTGAGCTAGGATCTTTAGAATATAGGCTCTTCTTCTCGAATCCCTTCTTGGATTTGCCTTTGAAATTCTTCTTGTATGTAGACTTTTCTTATTCATCATCATCATTACCCTTATTTGGGAATTTAGCTCAAAAATATGTAATCTTTCCACATTTAAAACATTTAATAGGTAATTTTCCTTGATATTTACCTGTTCCTCTTTTCAGCTTGCGAATGAAAAGTGCTCCATTGTCATCTTCATCATCACTAGAACTATCACTTAATTCTTGAATCTTATCTTTCTCTTTCTTTTATGTCTTGAAATTTTCTTCTCTCTTTGAGGGTTTATCTTGTTCTATCTACATCCCATATGTCGTGAGTATACCATGAAGCTCATCCATCTTTAGCTTGGCTAAATTCTTCATCTCCTTAATTTCTGAAACCTTTGCATCAAATCTCATTGGTAGAGATCTCAAAACCTTTTGTACCATCATTGACTCATCCAAAATTTCTCCAAGACCTTGAATCTAATTTATGATTTTATCAACTCACAAAAGATAACTTGTTATATCTTATTCTTCTTCCATCTTCAAACTTTCAAACTATCTTCTTAAATTCTGAAGCTTAGCTTGCTGAACCTTTCCATCACCTTTGTAAATATTCTCAAGTTTTACCCAACTTTCATGATTAGATTTACATTTAATAACTTTGACAAAATTAGATTCACATAAACCACATAAATTAGCATTTAAAGCTTTAGCATTACATTCACTTGCCTTCTTTTCTACTGGAGTAATTGCAGGTGTCTATGGCTCTTCATATTCCTCCACCACTGCTTTCCATATGTCGAATTCAAGGGCCATCAAATAAGTCCTCATTATTATACTTCAAAAATCATAATTCATCCCATCAAACAAAGGTGCCTTATTTATATAAAATCCTTCATGTGATCCAACCATCATGCTTTCCCGATCTACCTTAAAGTTGTAAAACTTTTTCAAAAGGAACCTGATCTGATACCAATTGTTAAGCAATGGATATACTGAGAGGGGGGGTGAATCAATATATCATATATCTTATAAAATTTTCCCTTAATCAAATTCCACTCTATCAAATATTCAAAATATGTAATAAAATTGAAACAATAAACACCACATAAGATAGAGAGAGACACTAGATATAACGTGGAAACCTAATGTGGGAAAAACCATAGAGAATAATCTCAAGTATATGAATGATCACCAACCCAAACAATATTTTCAAGCACTAACTTCCAAGAGAACCAACCCCTTTGTTGAGCACTAACACAATAACTATTCGTGAGAACCAACCCACAGGAGTACCAACCCCTTTGTTGAGCACCAACATAGCAACAATTCATGAGCACCAACCCCTTTGTGTATACCACACAACTATCTCTCAATGTTGTTATCTCAACAAACGATAGTTCATTACAACATCTCTTTCCTCTCTCACCCCTTTGCTCTTCTAAGCTAGATTTAACAAATACAAATCATAGTCATCTCTCTCAAAATGCTCTTCTAAGCTAGATATTTCTATCTCAAATCAACCTCTCTCACACATATTACAAATGGCTTCTCAAGCCTTTATTTATATCTTTCTAAATAACCTTTGGCCTTCCCCCTTTGTGACCCTTCAATCCTCATGGAAAATGGCACCAAATTTGTATGACCCTTCATATCCTTGCCTTTGGAAAGTCATGTGGTGACCCTTCATGAGTAAAAACGTCCTTCCCTCTTTTGTCCTTATCTTGGTGACTTTTCATATTCCTAAAAGTGTCCCTTCATGAGAAATTGTGCCCTTCCTCTTTTGTCTACACTTGGTGACTCTTGGAATTCCCCAAGATGACTCTTCATGGGAAAATGCATCCCATCCTTCTTTTGTCTTTACCCCATGGCTCTTTGACTTCTTCATGGTCCTTCTTTTGTCTCATATGCAACCAAATATATATTTGTTAATATTAAATAAATATTATCACACATTAGCCAAGATATAACAATTACAAATATCGTTAAATGCAATGGGGCATTTATCACCAATAATGCTAGACCTTTGACATCAATGACAATATTTCCAACACTTCATACCTTGATTATGTGTAATTAAATTACAATGAATATTAGTATGAACAATATAACTAAGAAAAATATCAATTCTACACTAAGGATCAACCTACCTTTACTTAATCATATTGATATATTTACGAATAAGGATGAGGTATTACAGGGCTTTAGAGATAGAATTCAGGAACATCCATCTAATCATGCACATATTTTATAGGCCACATTAGAAATCAAGAATAAGATGAACAATGGTAAATCTTCAACCCCTCAAGTTAATGATGTTGTTACACCTTCAGTAGGGCCCACTCAAATAACTTAGATGGCACAACCTAAGATTATTATTAAACCATTAGTAATAGCTACACCACTTGTGGCTAGTTCTTATACTCCAAATGTACAATCCCTTATGAAAGAGGTTCTTACTCTATAATTTAAGGTGTTACATCTTGAGTAGGGAGAAACTAAGATTTCACATGCCTTAGATTCCAATATTCTCTTTCATACACCTTTGGTGCATCACATAGTGATAACTCCTTTACCATATAGTTTCATGGTATTCAATCTCACATTATATGATGGAAAGGGTGACCCAGAGCATCACCTCAAACCCTTTCATGAAACAATCTTGAACTATATGTCCAATGATTGGCTTATTATGAATATATTTCTAGTAGTCTCAAGGATTATGCCCTATAGTGTTCTATGATTTACCAAATAAATCTATCTCAACATGAAATAATTTAGTTGAGATTTTCCTATCACACTTCTATATTAACATCAATGAGAAGATATTATATGCATAAGTGGTACAACTAAGCAAAATTCAAATGAACATATCATTGATTATGTCTTATGATACAAGATAATATTATACAAATTGTCTAGCCCCATGGAAAATAAATAAATTAAATATATATTTAAATAGAGTCTCTATTAATAGACTAACATGAAGTTATCTTATTCAAGTAGTTTCTCACATTTACAAACATGTGTCACATAGTTAAGGAAAGAGAGGTTAAACTCTTAGCAATGGGAAAACTCAAGTACACAAATGGATCAAATTCAACTATTAAGAATACAAATAAACCTCCATTCAAGTTTAGGGCTACTAAAAAAAGTGATCAAAAGGCCATAGTCAACACAACTTCAGAGCCTTTTCCCAAATTGGTTTTATCCTTAACGTAAAGTCTTGACTAATCTATGAGAGTCACCATAATGAGTTATAAAACAACTATTGAAATTTAATTTCATATATCTCCCACCCATTAAATAGGTTGACATGACACAACCAATTTCAAAGAGTTATGATTTTAATGCATTCTTTGAGTATCATAGGGCACTAGGCCACATGATAAATATATGCATTAGCCTAAATCATAAGATACAAGATCTCATTGAGGATAATATTATTGATTTGGGCACACCCACACAGCCACCACGATAATAAATAGAGGCTAAGGTACTTGAGATATTTTTAGATCCTTTTAAATATCATATATTTAATGAGGAATATGGCACATCAGGTGTTCACTTTACATACCAGGCTCATTCGCCACCATATTCCCATCACACAGTTATAGAGGAGACACATCCACTGCATAGTATTATTAGAATGTATCACACTATAGTTACACCTAGAACACTTATCCAATTTTCAAATTAGGAGATTTTTTATGATGATATAAATTTATGTACACATATTCATATAAGCATATATAGACCACCATCTTATTCACAGTGTTATGGTTGATAATGGGTCAAGCATAATTGTGTGCACCATGACACTTTTATAGCACTTAAGCTAAAAAAATGGATATATTCCCTACAGATAAAATCATTAATTATTTTAGTGGCCATGTTCTAAGATTCATTAGGGAGATTATGCTTCCATTATATGTTGGACTAGTAAACATAGCCACTTAGTTCCTAGTAGTACCTAGTGTGGGTGTATTTGATATATTATTGGGTAGGCCATGGTTACATAAATAAACCATCCCATCTATAGTACACTAATGCCTCAAGTATATACATGCTAACTAGGTGGTTAAGATTGAGGGTGTCCCATATGAGTATCCTCTTCCAATTTCATAGGTAATTCTAGCATAGTTTATAGCTAAAGTTATAACACCGACACCAATTATAGTTCCAATATTAACAAATATTGAAATTTATTTTAGACACCTATAACTAGCCATAATTGGCCTCTGATTGGAATTCATATTGATTCCTACTAAACATTACAAATCAAGCTTAAAAATCACTAAACAACCAAAATTTGACCATGCATCATTCATCAAAGCTTGGAATCATGTTGAGGCATCTCTATTTAGGGTAATATCTCATATTTAACAATAAACTCTCATGGATTCATCCCTAATTATCTTGCAGCATCATAATTATCAATTTGGCCAATGGACCTACTAATTGGGGCACTTGCACATGTAATAAAATCTTAAAAGAGCAAAAAGGCTAATCAAAATAAATAAATTAAAAAATATTAAATGATTAATTGAATTATCCATTTGTAATTAATGAATATCTAAAAATAGAAATTCTAGAAAACAAAACATCAAGCCTTTCATCATTATCTTTATGAGTTGTCAAAATATCTCAAAATACCCCAAAATATCCCAAAATGTATAAATTGAGAACTATGAGAAGTTACTAAATGTCATAAGTACATGACAAATTTTAACTCAATTGGCGTTAGTCTCAACTCAACCTTCTAAATTGAGAAATATGAAAAGTAACTAAAAGTCATAATTGCATGACAAATTTTAATTCAACTGGAGTTCGTCTCAACTCAACCTTAACTCACCTTGGGTGAGAGTTAATTCCTCAAGCTATAAGTACAAGGCCATACATCTCTATTTGTAATCTTGGATATTATAGAGTTTTTATGTACGATTTTATCCATAAGCCTCATACAAGTAATGTTACCATGCCATAATATTAAGCCAAGCAACCACAACCAAGCCAAGGTGACAAGAATAGAATGAGCTAAACAACCTCCATTTTCAAAGACTTCTTGATGCACAAGCTAGTTATGCAATTCAAAAAATCCATTTGGAGCTACCAAAGAAGGTAAAAGAGTTATCTTTTATGTTTTTGTTGTGCTTTCATTTAGTTTTTGTTATCTAAATTCCCCCTGGTGTCTAGGTTAGAGGTGTTAGGATTTGGTGTTTTAAAAATATTTTGCTTAAGTCACTTTCATATTTTAAGGTTTTCACACAATACCAAGGGGCTCAAATTTAGAATATAATTTGTTTTGGTGAAATAAAATTAGCTCTCACATTTAGTTAAATACTCCTAAGCATTGTTTATTTTATGTTTATTTTGTTGAAAGTTGTTTGTTTCTAGCGAATTGAGTGATGCGTGTATGCTCTCCCCCCATCTCCTTTATAGAAATTAGGTGACCAAAAACACTTATTATTTACCTTTATCACTTTATTATTTGGGTGACCTTGAAATGACCCTAAAGTCTTTTCACTTATTTTAATTTTTCATGCATTTTGGCTTGTGGGTGGGAGCTCACTTCTCTATCACAAATTCTTTAGGGGTACATTGATTTGGGTCTTCATCTCCTAGAATTTTATCAACCCCACTCCATGGAGGGGTATATAAATATAGGGTGACCTACTGGGATGTTTTTTTTAGTGGTTAAACAAGTTCTGTTATTGGTACTCCACAAAACATAGGGGCAGCTCAGATATTGCACTATACTAAACAATTGATGGATGCAGTAGTTATGAAAAGGACTAGAAATTTTCATAAAAAGCTGGTTGATGAATATCAAAATGATGTGATTATTCCCTAATGTTTACCACATATATGGGACCATCTATAAATTAATGAAACTTTATAGTTTAGACAACCCCACTTGCCACAGATATATTATTGATGCAAGGCAAGTAGCCTGAAGTTCCATTTCATAGTAAAAATTACTGAGTGAAGAGGGATTCTAAAAACCCTCATTTTCATGTGATTTTAATTTTTAGATTAATAATTAAAATATTCTCAAGAGTAATTATATTGATAGAATTCAATAATATTATGCAACCTTGTCAATTTTAGAATTTAGGATGTTACACTTAGATGTTTTTGTCATTTTATCCTTTCTTGCATGGTTTTGAATCTACAACTATTTATTTGTCTTCCCACATTAAAATGAGTATGGTTTATATATCACTCCTTTGTTTGAAGAGGTGTTACAGTATCTATTTGAGACCATACCTTTGTCGTAGTCTTTGGAAAAACTTGTTTGTATGTGTGTCACTTGGTTGATAAGGGTAATGTTATGCTACCTAATTCATCATAAGTTTTTTGCCTTTGATTCTTAAAACAAACCATTGATCACATATATTATAGCATGATAACAACATTACATTACTCAAATAATTTCAATAATTTGTTTGCCTTGTGTCTAAATTCTAATTTCAAAGTTTGAAACCATGTGTGCCTATTTGGATCTATGCCTAGTACCATCATGCTATTCATTCTTGTCTATCTTGTTGTCTATTTTGAAAAGCCTAGTTTTTTAAATTAATCTCAAAAATAGCCATCATAAGTTCAAATCCAAATATTGATTGATTTATTCCTACACCTCATGTAATTTTATCTTAGATGTTGATCTTTTACTTTTGGGTTGTGTAAATGTTGATCATTTTTACCACAAGATAAAGTCAATTAACCCCACTATAGTCAAAATCTTAAAATAGCGACTGATTATAACATCATAAGGTGTCACATAGTTCTATTTTATGTCATATCACATGTTTTTTTAACTATCATGATTCAGTTTAATCCTTATATTATCTGATATTTGGGGGTCATTTTAGAGTCATATATGAAAGTGGTAGGTTTTCATAATGTTCAAGTAGTTAGATCATGGAACAAGTTTGCACAAGCCTCATAAGTTCATCAGAGCCTTCACAAGATCAAGTGGTGGTTGATAGAGCAAGATCAAAATCCATTTATGTTTTTAGCTAAGTGTTGAGGACTCCTTGGACATTTTGCCTAAGTCAAAAGCCTGAAGACCATATTCTTTCAGACAAAATGTCTGAAACATAAGTCCCATTGAAGATATAATTATTTAGACAAAGTGTTTGAGAAAAATAGTTTAATGCAAAAAATTTGAAGGTTTGTTTCTTTTGGACATTTTTTTTGGAAATATGATTGTCATTGATGTCAAAAGGGACATTATGAGCATGTAATTGATGTCAAAATGGATATCATTGGCATTTTAGGTGTCATTGATGTTCAAGGCTAAGTATGGTGATTTAAGGATGTGCAAAGGATCATATTAGAGGTCAAAGATGATTGGAATGATTTTTTTCATGAGTACAATTCATTTGGTTCCTCATATTGTTCATTTGGACATTTTGGGTCTATAGAGGAAATTTTGAGTAGTTCATATGGTTATCATCACATTAGTCACTAGTTGTTATGCACTAGATTTGAAGACATGTGATGAAGCACAATAAAAGATATGGGATGCAAAGTTGGCTACTTAGACATAATTCACTAAGTTCAGACACATCCAAATTAGTAAAAGGGATAAACAAAGCCAAGTAATAATTTTGATGAGGTTAACATTCACATATATGGAGGTATTAGGACAAAATGATCATATGGGTTTGTTAATTTTTGTGCCTGGTTTTTATGTAATGATTATCAAGTCATGTGATGTAGTGAGATAAAAGATATGCATGTGTAAATTTGGGCTTTTAGGTATTTTGATAGTCTTTTCCCATAGTCAAATTTGTAGGTTGAAATAAAAAGCTAAGTAGGCATTTTTATGATGTCATGTCTTACACGTATGAAAGTATCTAGAGTACATGAATATATAAATGGAATCCTGTATGTGAGATGATATTATGTGCTAAATTATAGGTCATGTAATGAAGTGCATCAAAATTTATGTAAGAACAAAGTTGGCCTTCCAAGAAGTTTAAAGCATAGTTATCTCTATGATAGATGAATATAAGTGAGCAAATTAATGGAATTATATATATCATGTATGAAATATTCAAGAAGAGATGAACATATGGCTTTATTCATTATCATGTCTAGTTTATATGGTCCAAATTTAAGAATAGGTAGATGAGCAAGGCAAAGGATACGAAGGTGAAAATTTATCCTTCCAAACATATTGAGATGGTCCCCATACTTAGTCAAGTTTGCTTAAGTTAAATTTCAATCCTATTAAAAGATATAATGGTAATCACTTAATCATATGATGTAGATCTAATGATGCACATAAAATTCAATATGTCAAAGATAGCTATGAATAAACATGTTAGTGACAAGTGTCAAAATCATAGAGCTTGAATAGTAAATATATGATGTGATTTAAAGTCAAATAGTCAATTATCAATGCGAGGATGGAAAATGTCTCAATAGTGGGAACTAATATCAATGTGTAGAAGGCATGCATTAATGCCAAGTGCCACATTATTGAGAGCTCATCAGAGATAAATATCAAACTTGTTATAAGATCAAATGATGAGTGAATTATCATACAATAAAGATCTAACAAAGCAAGTGGACTCAATGGGATAAAGTGTTCAATGTTTAATGAGATAGAGGTGAGTTAAAGACTGAGCTAGATCGATGAAGTGTATTCATTTTAAAGAATCAAGAAGCAATAAATGAGATTGAAAGATTGATGTTTAACATTAGATATAGGTAAAGTTCATGCAAGTTTGAAGATCCAATGGAACACGAGAGATCAGATCAAGAAGAACAATGGTCACATTTCAAATTTGAAAAGGTAAAGTTTGGAAGTGTAAAAGGATCCAATAGAGTGTATGATCCTGTTAGAACTTGATTGAATGGACACATTTTAAAGTTGAGTAGATTGAATGAGGATCATTAGATCATGGTACCAAACTAAAAGATCAATGATCAATATTTAAATATATGATTATCCCATCAGTTAAGCCATGAAACATGTAGGAAAGATGCATTACACCATACAAATAATGATACAGATTATTGTGATCAATCATAATCATGTAAAATGACATGTGAATCAAGATAAGAGCTTGATAAATGCTAAATATAGTAAAAGACCAAGAATCACGATGGTGGAGCATGACCTCAAGATGTGAAAAATTTGTAGTTAAAGGTATGAACTAAAGTCTAATAGAACTAAGTTTGATGTGTTAGCAAACAAGTGTGAACATATAGAATATATAAAACCCTAGATCAATTGCTTATATATATGTCATCTAGGTTACAAAAAATGTGGCTAGTGTGTTTAAATTATGTCAAATATAGAAATATAGAGACACAAAACTAGAGGAGTAGAGAGGAAGAGAAGAGGCTATAGAGAGAGATGAAGTGTGTCAACTAGATATATATAGACATAGAGGTAGAGGGGAAGATAAGAAGAAATGTGTAGAGAGATGTGCAAAGTATGAGCAATTATAGACCAAACCTATAATAGAGAGTTAGAGTTGGATTCATTTATGAATATATTTTATAAATTAGATTTGTAGCTCCATAGAGATCTGATTGGTTGGTGTCATCAGATAAGTTGAGTTGGTGATAATTTAGGGTATTGGTGTCTCCTTAGGGTTGTTGCCCTTAAATATTGTAACCAATGAGGTTAAGCTGAGTTGGTGCTCAATTATGGAGTGGGTGATTCCTTAGAGTTGGTACTCTTAAACAAGGGGATTTGTGTCTACTTAGGGTTGGTTCCCTTAAATTTTTAACCAATGAAGTTTTGACTATGAGGCTAGATTAGAATAGTAGATTTGAGTAGCTATTATCACCATGTTTTTTCCCATATTGGGTTTTCTATGTATACATATGGTGTTATGTGTTTTGTGTGTGTGATATCTACATATATGTTTTGATTTTCATATCCTTTATAGTCTATTTTTAAAATGGATTTAAAAAAGACTAATTTAGTCAATCTATTGTTTCACCCCCCTCTTAGTAGATAGTTGTGTTTTAATAATTGGTATCAGAGCCCTGGTTCTTAAGAAGAAGCTTAATTAGCTCAGGTAGATCTTGGATGGTGAACATAAATGGTTAGTTAAGAAGGATATTACTCAAACAAAACACCTCTCTTTAATGGATCAAACTATGCATTATATAGAATTAGAATGGAAGCATATATGTCTTCATTAGATTTTGATGTATGGATGTCTATTGTAAATGGATATACAGCTCCTATTACAACTATTACTAATCAAGCTACCAAGAAGGCATATGAGAGCAATGTCAAGACTAATAATGCTATCCTTTATGGATTGTCTAAATTAATGTTGTTAAAAGTGATGCATTGTAAAAATACACAAGATATATGGAACAAATTGAAGATCATCTATGAAGGTGATGTTAAGGTAAAACAAGCCAAGCTACAAACATACAGTGGTATGTTTGAAATCCTTATAATGGATGAAGAAGAGAAAATTGTAGACTACCTTCTCAAAGTAGATGAAATAGTCAATGCAATCAGAGGCCTTAAAGAAGAGATGAAATAATTAGTCATTGTAAAAAATTTCTTAATATCTTTGCCATCAAGATATGACTCTAAAATATCTACAATAGAGGAAGTAAGAGATATGGATAAACTCACTATTGATGAGTTGCATGGAACCTTCACTGCCTATAATATGAGAATGGGAGAAGTAGATACTTTCAAGAGAAGATGCATTCAAAGCATCCAAGCAACTAAAATTAGAAGCATCTACATCCAAATCTAAGGATATTTATGAAGAATAATCTAATTTTTTTAGAATATTAAAAAGAGGATCTAAAATGTACGAAGGTAAGTTACCCTTTAAATGCTTTAAATATGGTAAAGTAGGACATTTTGATGCTAAATGCCATTATGAGAAAAATGATAACTCTAAGCAAGAAGAGGATGTCAAAAGGATGAAGCCCCACTATTCCAAGAATAACTTATTTAAAAATAAGAAGGACTTGTATATAAGAGAAGATAAAGATTCATTAGATGAGTGTGATAGATTAGATGATGACCATGATTGTGCCTTTGTGGCTAAGGGAAATGAATCCCTATTCATGGCATTATGATTAAATTTTTTAGATTTAGATCAAAAAGAAATTGAAGACTCTAATGAAGAAGAGGAAGGAGAATTGGATCTATAGTGTGAACTCATCTATGCTCTAGATGAGATTGACATGCTAAGAAAATAGCGCACAAGATAGAAAAAGCTGACATAAAATGAGATTGAAAAGGTGCCCAAAAGTCTTGAAAGATCTGATCATATGGTAATGATACTAGAGACACAAGCTGAAGAGGCTACACAAATAGAAGATGTAGTCAAAATTGAACTAAAATTTAAATATGATGAATGTATGAAGTTAAAAGAATAAATAGTGCCTTTGAGAAAAGAGTGTGAAAAGGCTAAAGAAAAAATAGACAAAGGTCTAAAATTAGAAGGAGGTCTAGACATTCTTGATGAAATGATCAAATCTAAAAATGCATCAAAAGAAAGATCTAGTCTTGGTTATAAAAAGTAGAAAAGTCTCATAACTAGTTAATATGCAAAGTTATATGACAACTTCAAAGCAGAAGGAGGATTAGGATAAAAGAAAGAGAGAGATTACAAGGATACAAATAAATATACAAATACTACCAATGTAAATAAATATAAATGAGAAAAGAAGCTTGGGGAAAGGAAGAAAAATAATGGGTCCATCTCTACAAATTCAAGGAAGATGCAGAAGATAAAGGTAGTTGATGTAGATGGTTACACAAGAGTGAAAGACCTAAAGAAGCCTAATTTAAGAGCTCGCCATCCTACACAAATAAAATTTATGATCATGTATTCCTCATCTTTCTATGGTTATTGTTATAGCTATAATTAGTTTGGTCATAAGGATAGTGAATGTAGATTTGTATCTAAAAGGAGAACAAACTTTGTAAGCAAAAATTCATTTTCACCCTTCTTAGATACAAATGCAATATGCTATAATTGTAATAATTTTGGTCACAAAGCTAAAAAATGTAGAACAAGATTGTAAGACCAAAAATACAAAGTGTAAATAAAGTCATGCCTCCTAGCATGAACAAAGGTTCACAAGTCTTTGAAAAAGGGGGAAATGGGACATTCAAGAAACCCAAGGATATATGGAAAGTAAAAGATCAATCTATGATGCAGAATGATATATAGGTTGGAGAATGTCAAGAGATCTCAATGTCTTCTCATGTTGAAAATGAAAAGACCAAGCTCAAGGAGAAGACCAAGGTGTTGGTTGAGGCTAATTCTGAGGTATATGTAGATTTAAGTGAACATCTTACTATTGATGAGCAAGTATCATGCATAAAAACTTAGTTTTTTATGCCCAATGATGAGATTTTGAGATTCAAGGAAGATTCATCAAATGAAAAGGTATGTCATGAATCCATGTTGTCTCTATGTATTATTAATTAAATTATAGAAGAAAAGGATAACATTGTAGTGGATGAGCTTGTTAGTTATCTTAAGCCTAAGAAGAAGAAGAAGAACCATAAGTACAAGATGACCAAGGAGGAAAAGGAATATGAGGATTTATAGGAAAATCCTTGTTTCACATTGTTTTAAGACATTGTGAAGTAGAGGAATTATCTATTTATGCTTCTTACGAGACTACTTTTAGTGGAGAAGAAAGTGATGGTGTGGTATTCTTTAGAAGATTCTAGAAGGTAAGAAATGAGTTCCCCCTATTAGAGTTGGTATGTCAAGATTTAGATGAAGAGAAATGAGCTCAAAAATGATTAATTTCATCTCTCAGACATTAGAGAGTTTCTCAGTTAAACCCTAAGGGTTAAAGCCATGGTATAGGAAGCCAAGGTTTCCAAATGTGTGGAAGCTCAAATCTTGGTGTAGAAGAGTGTTATGGCTATCTCTTGATATGCAAGAAGTTTTATATGTTGACATAAGGGTTATAATGAAAGAAACCCTTAACATTGTGTATCTTGGGTTGTGCAATGAGTTGGGTCACTAAACTTAGTCAACATGTGTAAAATGATGATTATACATGTGTTAAATGAATCTATGGTGTGATATAGGTAGTCCCTTGATGCAAAGATGGAGCATGGATTTAGGGCAAGTGAACTTAGATAACATGAATGGCTTGAGGAGATATACATGATGTGAAGGGGATCATATGTGAGATGCTTCATTCATGATTGAAGATGTTGTGATGTTTGATATAAATGAGAACTCAAGCAAGCTATGATTGAATCCTCATTCATAAATAAAGGGAAGTCCTATAATTGGTCAGGTCCTAAGATCAAAGGACCATGTAGTTGAATATGAGACAAAAATTGGGAGTGGTAGCTCCTGCATCACATCACTATATATTATTGATACAGCATGAGTCTAGGGGGAGGATTAAAAAAACTTTGTTAATTCCTAGAAGAAGAGAAAAGGCAACTCAGGTATGCATACTTTTATAGATTTCTAATGATTTAATGGTTATATTTTCTTGGACAAACTCCTTTATCTAATAAATGGGGAGAAAGATTTAGACAAATAGTGAGAAAGAGTCCCTTTGTCATTGATGTCAAAGGGGGAGAAGAAGTGCAAATGCTCTTTGTAAAAGTTTGGAGAAAAGTACAAATGTTAAATAAAATCAAAGCATGTGTCTAAGTTTAGTTTAGTCAAATGTACCATAACCTAAGGGGGATCAAGTTTAATATGAGTAACTTCAATTAATGATCATCAAAAGTTAATGTAAGCAATGCTAGAGAAGAAGCAAAATATTATAAGATCTAATCATTTGGTTTTCCATCAATGACAAAGTCAGGGATTATTGGCAATATGATTGTCATTGATGTCAAAAGGGACATTATGAGCATGTCATTGATGTTAAAAGGGAGATCATTGGAATTTTGGGTATCATTGATGCTCAAGGTTAAGCATTGTGATTTAGATATGTGCAAGGGATCCTATCAAAAGTCAAGGATGATTGGAATGCTTATGTGTATGAGTGGAATTCATTCAATTCCTCATATTATTCATCTAGACATTTTGGGTCTATAGAGTAAAATCTAAGTAGGTAGTTTGCTTACATCACCATTTCCATGTGTGGATGAGTTTGGGGGAGTTGGTTATATGGTTGTGATCACATTAGTCACCAATTATTATGCACCATATTTAAAGACATGTGATGAAGTTTAGTAGAAGATATGAGGATGCAAATTTAGATACTTAGATAGAATTCACTAAGTTCTAACACTTAGTCAAAATTGAAAAAGGGTTAAACAGATCTAGGTAAGTATGTTGATGATGTCAACATTCACACATATAGAGGTATTAGGACAAAATGATCATATGGGTTTACTCATTTTTGTGACTCATTTCTATGTAATTAATCTCAGGTCATGTGATGTAACACAAAAAAAATATATGCATGTGTAAATTTGGGCTCTCGGTTATTTTTATAGTGTTTTCCCATGCTTAGTCAAATTTATAAGCTATAAGAAAAAGCTAAGTCGGCATTTTTATGATGTCATATCTTGCACATATGAAAGTTTCTAGAGAATATGAATATATGGATGGAATACCCTATATTAGAGGATATTATGCACTAAAGTAAAGTTCATGTGATGAATCACATCAAAAGTTATGCAAGAACAAAGTCGGTCCTCTAGGAAAATCTAAGCATAGTTAGCTCTGTGACATCAGAATCTAAGTGAGAAAATTAATGGAATTATATATATCAAGCATGAAATATTCAAGAAGAGATGATAATATTGGTTTTTTCATTATCATGCCTAGTTTATATGGTCCAAATTTTAGAATAGGTGGATGATGAAAGTAAAAGATGTGAAGGTGTAAAGTTAGCATTCTAGGCATATTGAGATGGTACCCATACTTAGTCAAGTCTGCACAAGGTAAAGTTTAATATTGTTAGAAGATCTAACATTGAGTGCTTAATCATATGATGTAGAACTAATGATGCAAAATGAAGTCAATATGTTAAAGGTACTTTTGAGTGAATGCACTAGTGATAAGTGTCACAATCATAGAGATTGAATAGTAAATCTATAATGTGGTTCAATGATCAATGTGAGGATGCCAAGTGTCTCAATATCAAGAATTGATAGAAATGTGTAGAATGCACATGCTAATGCCAAGTGTCATAATCTAGAGAGATCATTAGAGATAAATATTGAGTTATCAGAAGATCGAATGATGAATGGATTAGTGTGCAATGAAGATCTAATGAAGCAACTGGACTCAATGGGATAAATTGCTCAATTTTTAATGAGATAGAGGAAAGTTAAAGATTGAGCTAGATCAATGGAGCATATTCATTATAAAGACTCAATAATAAATGAGATGAGATTGAGAGGTCAATGTTTAACATTAAACAAAGATAAAGTTTGTGCAAGTTTAAATATCTAACAACATGTAAGAGCTTGGATTAGGAAGATCAATGGATGCATTTTGAAGTTGAAAAGGTAAAGTTCAAAATTGTACAAGGATCCAATATATCTTATGAGCCTCTCATAAATTAATTTAATGGACGGATTTTAAAGTTGAGCATATTGAATGAGGGTCATCAGATCATGGCACGAAACTTAAAGATCAATGGTTAGTATTTAAAGATATGATCGTCTTAATGGTCAAGCCATGAAACATACAAGAAAGATGCATTACACAACATATACAAAGTTATATATTGTTTTGATTGATCATAATAATGTAAAATTACATGGGCATCAAGACTAGAGCCTCATAAATGCTAAATATAGTAAAAAACTAAGAATAATGGTGGTAGAGCATGAGTTGAAGATGTGGGAAACTTGTAGTTAAAGATAGGAACTAAAGTAGAATATAACTGAGCATGATGTGTTAGAAAAAATTGTGAACATAAAGAATATATGAAACCTTAGATTAATTACTTGTGTGTGTGTGTGGGAAACTTGTAGTTAAAGATAGGAACTAAAGTAAAATATTATTGAGCATGATGTGTTACAAAAAAGTGTGAACATAAATAATATATGAAACCTTAGATCAATTACTTGTGCATGTGTGTGTGTGTGTGTGTGTGTGTGTGTGTGTGTGTGTGTGTGTGTGTGTGTGTGTGTGTGTGTGTGTGTGTGTGTGTGTGTGTGTGTGTGTGTGTGTGTGTGTGTGCGTGCGTGTGTGCGTGTGTGCGTGTGTGTGTGTGTGTGCGCGCGCGCGCGCGTGCATGCGCGCACACGTGCGTGCATGCATGTGCATGTGCACGTGTGTGCATGTGTGTGTGTGTGTGGGAGGGAGGTGTCTAGGTTACATAAAATGCAATTGGTGTGATTAAATAGAGTAAAAAATAGAAATATAGAGACACATAACTAGAGGAGTAGAGAGGAAAAGAAGAGGTTGTAGAGAGAGATGTAGCATGTCAACTAGATAGATATAGACATATAATTAGAGGTGTATAGAGGAAGAAAGGCATAAAGAGATGTGCATAAAATGAGTAGTTATATACCAAACCTATAATAGAGAGTTATATTTGGATTCATTTAATAATCTATTTTGTAAACTAGAGTTGTAGCTTCATAGAGATCTAATTAGTTGGTGCCATTAGATAAGTTGAGTTGGTTCTTATTTAGGGAATTGGTGTTTTTTAGGGTTGGTGCCCTTAAATATTGTAAACAATGAGGTTAAACTGAGTTGGTTCTTGGTTAGAGAGTGGGTGCTTAATTAGAGTTGGTTGTCTTAAACTAGGGGATTGGTGTCTCTTTATGTTTGATGCCCTTAAATGTGTAACTAGTGAGGTTTGACTATAAGAATGGATTAGAATAGTAGATTCTAGCTGTTATTATCATTATGGTTTTTCCCATATTGGGTTTTCAATGTATACGTATAATGTCATGTGTTTATGTGTTTGTGATCTCTACATATATGTTTTAATCTGCATATCTTTTCTAGTTTGTGTTTAAAAGGGGTTTAAAAAGGAATAATTTAGTCAATCTACTGATTCACCCCCTCTCTTAGTAGATAGTTTTGTTCCAATAATTTTATCTATATCAAAAGATCCAAGTTTGATTTATTTCATACAAATTATCTGATACAAAATGCTAAGGACATATTCTTTTGGACAAAATGTTTGAAACATAAAGCTCGATGACTCACATTATTTCAGGAAAATTGGTTGATGTAAAAAGTTTGAAGCCATAATTCTTGTGAATAAATTGTCCCAAACACAAAGATACCAAGTAAATTACCCACAAAAAAGTATAATTGAATTGTTTCAGGAAAGTTGATCTAGCAGAGTATGATGTTCACGTAAATGTCAAAAATTATCTCAAGTAAAAAATCACTAGCATTTAAAAAGTGATAATCACATAGATGTCATTAATGGTCTCATAGACATCATTGATAGTCACAAAGACATTGAATTTAAGTCATGGAAAATAATCATTGGGAGTAAAATTTTGATGTTCATGCAGATGTCAAATATGGTCATGTGGATGCCAAATAATGGGAGCATAGATGTTAAATTTCAGCCATAATAAATAACAAATGGAGCTAAATCTAATGGTCAGTGTTCCATTGTACACCAAGATCAATGGAGAAGATGATATAATAGTGCCATTGGGTCTCAAATATATTTGGTACACATTTTATCATGCAAAATCAAATCAATAGTGTGAATAGAGTCAAAATGTCAATGAATGCTGGGATCAAATCATGTTTGAGAAACTAGATCATGATCTATCACTCACATTTAATTATACATATATATCCAATGGTATTATTGGTTAAATAAGTCATAAGAGACCAAAATGAATGCAATGCTACCAAATGTCATAATATTGAGACCTCATATCAATAATCATTAGTCAGTGTTTAAGGTTGAAGCAAAGAGACTCCAGGTGAGGTCGATTAGGTAGATTCAATTGGACTTTAGATAGATAAGATGGGATATGTGTTCAAATGATGATAGAGAAAATTATAAAATAGAGTGAGAAAAATGGTAAGGAATACTACATAGGTAGCCATGAAATACCAAGGATTTTATGATGAAGCAAGATATTAAGACTCTTATGTTGCCATGAAAGCATAGTCGAGGTCCATGATAAATATTGATTTCTAGATGTAAGGAATTAGGGTCTATAAGACTAATGAATGATTTCATATGATAAATAAAAGTGTCTTGAATATAGTTAGAATTTGATAAATATTGATTTCCAGATGTAAGGAATTAGGATCTATAAGACTAATGAATGATTTCATATGATAAATAAAAGTGTCTTGAATATAGTTAGAATCTGATAAAATATATATGACTATCATGGCATATGTTTTGACTCTCTTAGTTTAGTTTCAAGGGCCCAAGAGATGATCCATTATGAAAAAAATTTCATGAAGGCTAGTTGAAGCATCTCTACACCATTTTACATAACTTATCATGATTTATATGGACATTTATCTTAAGAGGAATTTATGGTCTATTTCACACTCAATTACACCTACAATATAACCAGTTTTCATACTTGGACATTTTTTAGTGACTCTTAAACTTCTTTCTTTTCTCCTCTCTCTAAATTTCTATAAGTAGCTACCATTTTGGCCTTTGTAATCTAATGCCATGCCATGTAAAGCAAATCCATGCTTGTTTTGACATTGTACTTTGACTTAGAAAAATAAATTCAATCTGGTTTGAGTTCTTATATTAGTTTGTCAAAATGTGTGAAGAGATGTATAGTGAATAGTTAAGAGATATTCATCTATCCTTGTTTTCTCTCAGTCCTTCTATATTTGATGCAAGTGATTTCAGCCTAGCAGGTCATATGAAGTGTAGTCAATTATATGAATCTATCTTAAGTATATAATGAGCCTTATTATTTTTAACTGATATATGGTCCTATTTACCTTGGAAAGTCTTTATGCATCTCACCTTCATATCGAAACACTAATGTTAGTGCATTATAGGACTTTTTATACTAGTGTTGTGTGTCTTATCTTTTTGTGATAGAGTATGATAGTATTGTGGAAGACATCTTGGTGCATCACCCTTTTAGAATAGGTTTATTTCATACAATTTATAACCCTTTTCCACCATAAGTAACTAGTTAGCATAGATAAGATCATTTAAAGATACATTCAAGGAGTTAGTCCTTAAATCTAGAGGCTCATTTCTAATATAGGTACACCCACATACCTGGAAATGTTCTCATGTTGCATAGATCTATAATAAGCTTGAACATCTTATTAGAGGGTGAAAGATTTGGTGACAATATTTCTATCACACTTGATTGGATAATTGTCTTCAAGATAGCTTGTCAAGGTGAATTTTGATATTAACAACATCAACAAACTAGTGTGCTACTCAAAATTTAGTGACTCCATAAAAGTAAATTTTTTTGAGTCCATTATCCTATTATAAACTTGATCTCATATTTATGGTTTTCAATAGGTCATTATCTAGAGGATTTCTCAATCACATTGACCCACTATTTTAACCTAAACTTCCCCTTGGAGTTCAATATCCTCCTCCTAATTTGCACTTTAAAGATAAAGAGGATTTTACTAGCGAGGGAAGTCAAGAGAGTAAAAAAGTTGAAAGAATTGAAGATATCGAAGAAGAAATGGCTAGACCTCATGATTTTACTACCTTTAATACATAAAATACAATCCACCTTCAAGTATATGATTACATTCCTCCTAATGCTATAAAAGGTGTGCTTATATTCAATGGCGAGATTCATTTTACACTAAGTGAACATATTAGAGATATCTCTAGCTTTTATAGCTTTCACAATATCACTCAAGAGAAAATTACCATTAGACCCCTTGCCATGTCCCTTAAAGGGAAGGCTATTGATTGGTATAGGACTCTAGAAGGTGGATGCATCATGACATGGGATGAATTTTGAGTGTTGGTAACATCAATATTTGGAAATTATTGTGACCATACCTCTCTCATACACTAACTTAATGTGATTAAAATAAGATCTAAAGAAACAATTCAAGATTTTAATGAGAGGTTCCAAAAGACTTGGAATAGATTGTCTCCTCCTATGAGGCCACCTCCTAGATTGTGATCTAGAACTATTTGTGAGATATTGGTATTCAAATTACTATCATGCTTCAGTCCATGGGTGGTTCTACCATCATTGAATCATATGAGCTTGCTATCAAAGCTAAAAATACTCTTGTACAAGATGGAACATTACCACTTAATGTGTCTTTGCCTCTATTGTCTCATAATTATACTACTACCCCACATGTAGCCCAAGTTCCTAATGCCAATACCAAAACTAAGGTTGCTCCTAGGTAGGCATAAAATAATGTTGATTGGAAAGCAAAGTTCTTAAGCTTAGAAGCTAAAAATAGGAAAACTAATATGCATCAAGGTGCCTATACAAATACTCACCCATATCAATAATAGTATGGTCAAAAATATGTGGAAGAGGAAGAGGCAAATGGCAGCCTAATCTCCATAGCCCTACTAATGTATACAATCCTAACTCTACCACCAATGCAAGAGATATGATACCCATGCACAACAACTTTGTACAAGGTAAGAATTGGTAGCAAGGCCACTTTATGGATGATAATGAAGGTAGAGAGAAGGCTATTGTTTTTAAATGAGAGGTTACTCCCTATTATCAACTAAAGATGAAGTAATGATGCAGATAAGTGAATATGAGTAGCTTCGAGAAGAGATATTCACCAACTTCCTAGCTGATGAAAATTTTGTGCTTAACCAAGGAACCTTGGCTGTATACAACACTATAGCCAAGATAAAGGCTTTATGTGGTGACAAGGCTGATCCAATCCTCCTACAAGGCAATAAGGCATAGCTACAAGTGTGATATTTCCAAAAGCTCCTACACCTCCATCAAGTCAAAATATGGTAAGGTCTTCTCCTATTGCTCAAGTTACAAGTAATTATCTCCCTGAAAGAGCCCAAGATAAATTATGTATGACTTCTTTAAACATTTTAGATTCATTTAAGAGTAATAAAACATCCATTTCTATTTGGGATGTTCTACATATGCCTAGTCAGAAAGAGCTCCTACAAAAATAGTTATCTACTATCCCTACTAGTGTCCATCCCTCAAATCAAAGTCAAAGCCATGTTGTACTTGAAAGTGTCCCTAATACCATTACTAAACCATCCAATAGAGTTGAGAAACCTCCTCTTTTCTATCTCACTCTCATAGTGGCTGACAAGCTAGTCCATAACTACATAATTGATAGTGAAGCCTCATATTCGGTCATGCCCAAGGTGGTAGCTAATAAATTGGGTCTAAAATATGAGCCTCATATTAAAGGAGTTTGTTATGCCTATTTTATATACCCACAACCACACCCCCCCCCCCAATTTCATTTCAAATTCTATACTTGTTGCCATAGAGATGACCATGTCATAAAGCCTAAAACTATGTCAGGGACTCTATTGATTGATAGTATTTGTAGATGCATACTTGATTGTGAAATTTTAATGATTTGTTGATAGGTTTTATTTATGTTTCAATGGTTTTTAAGAGCATGGTGGATAAATTAATAAAAATTCATATATGATTATTAATATGATTAGTTATTCTACTCATCAGGATCAACATACTTTGATAGATTCTGTTGATGTTTAGATTTTAGTTCTCAGTAATATTTGATGATATATGATGATATTTTAATTTTCATGTGTAATTTGGATTTATAGTTTAGAAAATAAATATGATGTTATTAAAAGACATCACAAATCATTTTTGGTTCAAATAGCTCAATTTTGTCATTATTTAATATTATTTTGATGGTTCAGTGATGCTTAGTTTGGTTGTTTAAATTTTGCACATGGTTCAATTCATGAAAGAAAAATTGGTATTCCAAGTTTAGAATTTTATTAATCTAGAGATCATGGTTACAATTCATATGTTTCATTTCATGTACCTTTGATTAATGAGAAATTTTTAGTATTCACATTCCTTAAAAGTATGAAAGAAAACATTTTCATTAGAGAAAGAGGTTTCATCCATTCGTATACCAATGGTATGAAGTGTACATATATTACCATTCATGTTATAGTTTGAATAAGTTAATTCATTATGTAAACATGAATGAATCCTAACCTAATCTTAATCACAAATATGAAGGACTCTTTTGGGTCACGAAGAAATCTAAGCTTAGACTTTTGATACATATGCAAAGATAAAATTTTGGTTATCGATTTGATTCTAACATCTAAGGTCCTCAATCATTTGTTTTATTGATTGGTATGGTCACTTAGTGTGTTGAACGATGTTTATTTGGATAATACTATAATTTGTTTGATGAGTTGGTAATTTATTAAATGTTTTTGTTATGCTTTGGTATTGCTCAAAGATTTGGAATTATTAAAAGCATTTATAACTAACCATTTCCCTCAGTTGATGGAACTTAGCAAAGGGTATAGCATGAAGAATAACTTGTTACTAGATTTATCAGATCGTCAAAGTGGTTTGGTAGAATTTCTAAGTACATAGAAATTAATGTAGGCCAATGGTTGTTTGGCACATCTTCGAAATGGTTGACTCAGAGGGTAGAAAATAAAAGTTGAAATTCCTTCATTATATGCATTCATTTGGTAATCTCTAGGTGGAAGTGAAGCCTTAGCAAGATGGAGGTTGAGTTGTAGTGCAAAGTTTGAAATAAATATTGAGTAAAGGTTTTGACTGTAATACCCAAGTATGTCTATTGAAAGTTTTATCTCTCTCTTAGAAATTTATGGATAAATAAAGGTTTTGAAATGAAAATAATTATGGATATTTCATTTTTATGAAGATAAGATTGATTTTTAAAGAATAAATATGTAAAGAAAGCTAGTAAAGGTGGTAGTTTCCTACATGACTAAATTTTTTTGGTTTGTTTTTATGGGTTTGTATGGAATCGTAAAACTCAGTACTCACATGAAGATTTATTTGAGTTTCTATTTTTGACTTTGAGAATATATTGATATAATTGTGAGTTGATTTTCATGAGTTACATGACTTGGTTTTATACAAATGAATACATACAGCCATAAAAAAGGGGGTGATGATTCTTTGAAGTTTGAGATAACCTCTGCATGTGTAAAAAGAGTTTAAAAATTCACATGCACTTAGGGTTTGGTTATGAAATGTTGAAGTTGGATATATGACTAGTTATATTTGTCAAGGGTTTTGGATATTTGAATGCTTCTTTGAAAAACCTATTTTTGAAGGAAGTTTTGTTATAATCCAATACTTCAAAAACATAATATTTATATGTTGAGTATAAAAGTTAGATTTTTTTGCTTGAGCATGAAAAATCATGGTCTAGTTACATGTAGATGTTTCACTATTATCATGTTTGAAAATCAAGTTTAGGGTTTCACATAGAGTTTACATATAGAGAAGCTTCCTCAGTTTATAGTTGTTTTTCCTTCTAGGTTGTGGCTATGAGTTGTGGTTGATAATTTTTAGTCTAGGTCAGTTTTCTATTGGAGTCAAAATAAGTGGCAGTTTTGCAGTGATAGTGGAAAAGCTCAAATATTTGTTGGTTGTATTCATGCACAAGGTTTTGATTCCCAATTTTGGAAAATTATATAACAGTTAAGCATGTAAATGTTTTTGTTCAAAACTATTATAGAATTAAGGTTCATCATTATTGATATGGTTTAAATGTTTTTTCAACATAAAAAGTAGACAAGATGGTGATAGCTTAGATTATGAATAAATTTGGTGAATATTGTTACATATATAATTGTTTTATGAATTATATATGTAAATTGTTAAATGTTAATAGTGTTTCAGTTTGATGTGTTTGATATATTCAAAGTCATGAAGTAAATGGTGAAATAATTTGCATAGGTTCAATAGTTTGCATCATTTAGATCAATTTACATAAATTTGATATGATCCTTGTTCATGTTGATGATTGTGGATAGAAGCAATGTTCGAATGGTTGATTATAGTTCATTATTTATAATGCAGTTTGGGTATAATAATGATATTTTGAAGCTTTAGCATCATTTCAATTTAGATGTGTTCAAATAATATGTGGGAATTGTAATTGTTCTATTCAAATCTTAGGATTGATTAGTTGGTTGTGATAATTGAAATATGTGTGTGTGTGTGTAGATAGTTTTAAATGGTTTTAAATTTTGGAAACATGAGGCTAAATGTGAATTTATATATCAATATTGATGTGTTGAATTTTTATTTAAAAGTGGACATGAGATTAAAATTTGCTAAGGATTGATCTCAAAAAAAAAAATTAAGTTCTTTTAAAGATCAATATGGTTCCAGTATGGTGTAGTTTGTGGTGTCATTATGTATTTTTACTTTGGAATTTGTTTCCAAATTTTAGTTTTGTTATATTTTTAGATTTTTAGTATGTCTGGATGAGACTACCCAAATAGGAGTAATAATGATGGAGGATGGAAATAGAATTCTAATAGACATGGAGGTTAATCAGGTCATAATAGAAGTTATAATAGTGTTGGGTTTCATGATGGATGTTTTGGACATAGATTTCCTAGGGGCATAAGGATGTCTATCAATTTCAATGACTATAACCTAGATTTATAGAATATTTTGGATAATTTTCTTGCTAACCCAATCCATAGCAGCTATAGAGGTCATAGAGGTTTTCATGGTCAAAGGTTTGAAGCTCATACACACTCATAAAGTAGCTCTTCTCATCACCTAGAACATGATACTCATTTCTTACCACTGCAACCCCCTATTTTTAGAGGAGAACTAGTTGAGAAACCACTACCTAATAATTAGTTTCCTATTGATTAACCCAATCAACTTGAAGTTGAAATAACTCATGCTAAAAAAATAGGAAAATGGCCACTCTTTCAGATACACCTACCTCATATAATGCAAACCTTGGTGGGAAATGTAGAAAGTTGAACTTGTCAGGTGCCCATAGTGAGCCCCTTTTGAGGTTTGAAAGGTTGGATTTATGAGGGTACAGATATGTCAATAGGAAGAAAACCATGGACATTCCAGATCAGAATGTTGAAAAGAATTTTTCTATGAAAATGTAGCTCTTACACACTCACAAAGTAGCTCTTCTCATCACCTAAAACATGATCCTCATTTCTTACCACTGCAACCCCCTATTTTTAGAGGAGAACTAGTTGAGAAACCACTACCTAATAATTAGTTTCCTATTGATTAACCCAGTCAACTTGAAGTTGAAATAACTCATGCTAAAAAAATAGGAAAATGGCCACTCTTTCCGATACACCTACCCCATATAATACAAACCTTGGTGGGAAATGTAGAAAGTTGAACTTGTCAGGTGCCCATAGTGAGCCCCTTTTGAGGTTTGAAAGTTTGGATTTATGAGGGCAAGGATATGTCAACAAGAAGAAAACCATGGACATTCCAGATCAAAATGTTGAAAAGAGTTTTTCTATGAAAATAACTTAGCCTAAAACATCTAGAGAAGTCAAATTGATAAAAAGAATCAAGCTAGAGATTGACAACACATCTGACACAAGAACCAGATTGCTACATTTTCTTGCAACTAAGATGGATTAAAATGTTTGTTTGTATGAGAAAGACAAACAAATAATTGAATTTTTATCTGATTTAGAAAACTATTGGTTATTCAAGGGATATTTTTTTATTAGAGTTGAAATTTTTCATGTTAAACTTGATATTTTGCTTAACACTTTGATATTTCAGATTTGAAATTTTTGATAACTTGGGTATATATAGTATTTTTGGAATTTTTGGAATAATTATATATACTTAAGTTTAAATTATAATGCATTATAATTAAGCATAGTTAGAATTTATCAATTTTGACTTACTATTTTATGATTATTATATATCCTATTATATTATTAGTCAATATGGGTCCCCACATGTTAAGGTTTAGTACCTAGGTCTATTATTATTTTTAAATAACTTGATGAAATTAAGACATTTTAAGTCTTAACTAAATCTATCCTTAACTAAATTTAGTTAATTAATTGACTTTGTTAAAATTCAATTAGTTAACATTAACCAATAATTAACTAAAGTTGAGGATATAAAAGGAGATCAAGCATTCATTTAAAGACAAATGCACAATAGTTATTGAAGACTTAAATATTTTCTCAAGTCCATCATTTATCTCTTCTTTCTATGCAACTTCTCTAAGATAGTACAACTTTTGCAGATATACCCAATGGTACTTTATCTGATGATTGAGTAGTCACTTATGAAACATAGGTATATCTAGTTATATTTATCATCTATTACTGATTATCTAAAGTTTGATAAGTTTCATATCTTTTGATAATTGTTATCTATGCATGGATTTCAAGTATTAAACTTGAATAATGATGATCATTTCACTTTCCTGTGACATTTCATTGATCTATTCAATTACAGAGTTGTCATTTCAAGTTTTGTAAAGAAAGGATGTTGGTTTTCTCATTGAAATTTACTCTTTCTACTAAGATGACTCTCATCTTGAGACTCATAAATATTTTGTAAATAATTAACTCTAACTTTAATATAAATAGATCTTTCAGATTTCTTCTAAATCTAATTTCTTTATTAGATATAGTTTTGTCTCTCCTATTTTAAATAGTTTAGTTATTTATTTATCTAATTCTTAAACTATTTCTATTTAGTAATTCTTTTGTTTGATTGTGATAGATTTTATAGATGCTATTTTTACTCAGATTAATATTTTAGATTAAATCATATTTCAATTTACTCTATTTACTAGTTTTCTTTTGATTTTGTCTTTATCTTATATAGTTAATTCTATAATTTATCTAGTTCTAGTTAAATTAGATTTTAGGTTGTTGTTAGTTTTTTTAATTTCCATTTGTTTGAATTATTCAATTTTATTATTAATTTTATTCTAATTTATCTTAGTCTAGTTCATTTTCATCTTGTTAAATAAGTTTTTTATAGCTTTGGTTTATTAGATTGTTTCTTATTTTAGTTCTTGTCCTAGTTTCTCTATCTAGTCTTTAACTGCAGGTTTGTTCCTTTTTAGTTTAATTTTTTAGTTTTATAGGTTTTAGCATTGTTTTAATTATCTTCCATTAGTATCTTTAGAGTAAGCTTCTAATTTTATAGTTTTAGACTTTTATTTTATTCTTACTTTAGTTTCATTTTTCTTATCAGAATTTCCTTTTTCTTAGAATTTCTTATGTTAGTTTTATATTTTATTTTCCTTTCTTGTTTTAGTTTAGTTTCTTTTCTAATTTTAGTTTATTTCTCTTTGGTAGGATTAGACATTTTTTTTATTATTAGTTATTTAGTTTGTTTGTTTTTGCTTAGATGTTAGTTTCTTTTTCTTATTCTGATCTATTTCTTCTTTATTTGGTTAACCTATAAATCATTGCAAGCAATAAGTGAAAATATCAATTGAATATACATATATATATATATATATATATATATATATATATATATATATAGATATATATATATATATATATATATATATATATATATATATATATATATATATATATATATATATATATATATATATATATATATCAGGTTTCTATTTTTCAAGAGACTATCTAATTTATAGGTTTTATCTGTTAGATAAAATATATTATAGATTCTTATCCTAACTAAATCTTGATTCAATAAATAGATTTATTATTATTATAATGGAATAAGTTATCTCTATAACTTATTGATTATTTCCCAAAATTTATAATAAAAACCCACTCACATCTTTAGTATCTTAGATGAACCTTTAGAACCCCTACAATTAGACTGATATGATTACAACTTGACCTTTGTGATAGGTGAAAGGGTTGATTCATTGATCGTACAATTTTTTTCATCAATAAAGTTCTCCAACTAGATGGTACACCAACCAAGATAGTAGGAATAATAAAAGTCTTGAAATTTTTCTTACATGATTTTCCTAGTTTCCCTATCTTACAAGACATAGTTGATGTTGATCTTATAGCCCACTTTATAATATACCTATCAAGGAACTTTATAGCCAAGATAGGTTGTTATCTCTCAACTGACTAGTCTTTATTGGCCTTTAGAATAAGTTATGGGGCGAAAGTGAAAATTATGACACAACCTCTTGCAAGGTTTCATATAAAACCTTACATTGAGACAAGTTCTAATTGGAATTATGTTATTCATGAAGAAAAGGATTCTATTGTATATGATGCTACTTCCTCCAAGCTTGAAGGCATTACAAATTTGTTTCTTGATGAATATGGTACTAACACTTATGAGAATGATCCTTATTCTCTCATGGAGGAAACTAATTCAGTTGTGTATTGTATACATGAAAAATGAGTATCAACACCTATACTTGCCAGGGAATAAGGTAAAAATGATGAGATGTGGAAAATGTTTTTTGATGGTTCAAGAAGTAAAGTTGGTGTAGGATCTAGTGTTATGTTGGTCTCTCCATTTAAATAACAATATTATTCTTCATATAGATTCCATTTAATTTTTAATTTTAATGTGTCTAAGTATGAAGGTTTAATTAATTACCTTCAATGAGCACGTAGAAAAAAAATCAAGAACTTTCAAGTATATGGAGACAGTGAATTGGTTATGCATCAGGTTAGGAATGTGGTTTCTACCAAGAATCCTTTTCTGAAGTCATATAATCATAGGGTATGTGATTTTATTTAAGACTTTAATGCATTTAACATACATTGAGTTCTAAGGGAACAAAATAATCATGTTGATAGACTAGTTACCATAAGAGCTCAATTTGATACTCTAACTACCATAAAAGAAGAGGGGAAGTAGTATCACATTAAGATCATTATCAGACCTTTTATACCTGATAATGAAATTTATTGGAAATTGTTTGATAGTGAAAAACACATTATATTATTCTTTCCAAATAAGGTTGAGTTTTCTTCAATGAATCAAAAGAGGTTCCAAGAACAATTGGTGATCAATTTATGTAGCTAAAGATGAATAAGATACCTAAGGGTTTGCTGACCTTAGAAAGTATCTTCAATGAAAATTATTAGAATAAGGAAAAATTGAGTATGTATACAAAAGAGGATAATTATGAAAGAGTATTGATCTTCAAAGATAAACTCCTCAAACTAGGCAAGGTATATTATACATTAGAAAAGCAAGCATTCATTGATTTCCGTAGAGAGTTTCATGACATCTTTATTTAGGAGTATAAGGACCTAAAATTATTTGATCCTAACCTATAAAACCATACTATTTAATTGGAACCTAGATTTAAACCAATTAGATGGAAACAAAGACCCAATAATCCCAAGGTTGGGCAACTCATGAGGTTAGAGCTCACTAAAATCCTTAAATATAAAATAATATTTCCTATCAAAACTTAAAAATGGGTAGATAATATTTTTACTATTATAAATATGAATGGGGATAAAAGAATTTGTGTGGAATTTAGGGATATTAATTGGGTGTCACTCAAAGATCACTATCCTTTACCCTCAATGGATAAGATTTTGTAGATTATTCTAGGTTCTCAACATTTCTCTCTTCTAGATGGATACTCAAGATATAATTATATTTGAGTCAATGAATATGTTTAGTTTAAGATAGAATTCACCACTAAATGGGGGGAATTTTATTATAGGAAGAAGCCATTTGGTTTGTCAAATTCTAGTGCTACCTTTCAAAGACCAATGGACATGGCCTTTAAAGGTTTGATTAATGAGATGTTGTTAGTTTATCTAGATGTTATAGTAGTGTTTTTTAAAGATGCTAATGAACATATGCAACACTTGAGACAAGTTTTTGAAAGATTTGGCTAGTATGGAGTATATCTTAATAAAAATAAATGCATCTTTGCTATCCACAAAGGTAAGATCTTGGGGCATATTATTTCCAAAGATAGTTTGGCTATTGATCCTAAAAAGATAGAGGAAATTTCAGGCATACCATTTCCCTTACATAAGAAAGGTATTCAAAGTTTCTTAGGAAAGATAAATTTTTTAAGGAGGCTCAAACCTGGTTTTGCATCTTTGGTGAAACCTATCACATCTATGCTCAGGAAGAACTAGGTCTTTTCCTAGACTAAAGAAGGTAATAATAGTTTTGAAGCCATTAAGAAAGAAATTGTACAAGCTACTTCTCTTGTGAATCCTAAATTTGATAAAGAGTTCATGTTGTATTCATTTTCTAATCTTGATACTATCTCAACCATGTTAATGCAAAAGAATGATGAGGGTGTGGAGTAGCCTATTGCATTATTTACTCAAGGTTTAGAATATTATGAAGTCAAGTACACCTTTGTGGAGAAACAAGTCCTTAATATTGTAAGGGGATTAAAGAAGTTTATGAATATGGTTTAAAAAAATAAAATTCATTTTATGGCTTCTCATCTTAGTACTAAGGATTTTCTTTTGAGCAGAGACCTTATTGAGAAGAGAGCAGGGTGGATCACTAAAGTGATGGAATATGATGTTGATATCAAAGTAAAAAAATTGGTGAGAGGTAAAGGCCTTTATAAACACTTAGATTTATATTTTCATGAGTCAAAATAAGAGGTTATAGTTAATCATGATTGCTCCCAACTAGATAATTCTTTGCATATACAGATTTGGACATAAGAGGTGATCAAATTTATTCAAAATGGTGATTATCTTAATAATATGAATAGATCACGAAGTAGATATTTTAGATTGTAATCTATTCCCTTTTGTCTTGTGGATGGTATGATTTTTATGAGGGACATAAAAGGTGTGCTATTGATATGAATTGATAATGATCAATTTGGGGTGTTGCTCAAAAAGTTTCATGATGGGAAAATAAGAGGTCATTAATCTCCAAGAACCACAACAACCAAGATCATGACTGCAGGCTATTATTGGCCCAACCTTTTCAAAGACTACCATGCTTGGGTGAGAAGGTGTGTAAAATGTGTTTCTTTGTTGGAAAGCTAAAGATTTCATCTCTTCTTTTGAATCCTATCCAAGTTAATCAACCTTTCATGCAATAGGGTCTTGATTTCATTGGCATGATAAATCCTCCATCAAGTGTTGGTCATAAATGGATACTCACAGCAACTAATTATTTTACAAGATGAGTTGAGGTAGTAGAATTGAAGGAAGCTAATGAGAATGATATCTTGGGGTTTTATGAGATCATTATAATAAGCTTTGACACTCCTATTATTTTAGATAATGCTCCTATTTTTATGGGTGTTAAGATCACTGATTGAGCATATAGTAATAGAATATTTTTGAGCACTTCATCTAACTATTATCCTCAAGGTAATGGGTTGGTTGAGTCAACTAATAAGAACCTAATTAGAATCATCAAGAGAACCTTGGAACATAGTCAAAGATCTTGGCACACCAAATTGAAGATAGTCTTGTGTGTTGATAGGATAAATTTAAAGAGGTCAATAGGGAATTCTCCTTTTGTGCTTGTATATGGAAGAGAGGCCAGGTTGTCTATTTATTAAGAGCTACCTAGCTTAGAGTTAGCACGTCAACTAGATTTTCTTGATAATACTCTAATGGAGGTGAGATTGAAAGAATTAATGGATTTTTAAGAGACTAGAGATAAAGCTCATCAAGCTATGGAACATCACCAAGTACTGATGAAGAGGTATTTTGATAAGAAGGCAACTCTAAGATCATTTCAAGAAGGTGACATAGTATTGAAATGGGATAAAAATAGATCAAAATTAGGGATACATACCAAATTTGATACCTTATAGAGTAGACCATTTGTCATCCTCAAGTGAAAGGAAATCAATTATTTCTAGTTAACAAGGATAAATGGAGAAGAGTTGCCTATTCTTGTGAATGGGATACATTTGAAACCTTTCTATTGAGTGGTAAATTTTAGTTTTTTTAAATAGTAGATTAGGTGTGTGTTTTATTTTTATTGTGTCTATTGTGTTCCCTAAATGTTCCAATTGAACATATTTTTGTTTATAATTTGTGTCTTGTTCTTGTTGTTTTCTATTATTTGGTGTGTTTTTTAAGGCAATTTGTATGGCAAACCTATTGTACTTGTGACTCCATAACCCAATGGATAATATTAGAAAGCTAATCATGGCATAGATAGCATGCCACCCTTGGGAAATTACTAATAATGTTGACCATTTTTACCACAAGTTAAACTAGATCAACCCCCCTATAGTCAAAATCTTAAATAGGTGTTGATTATAACATCATAGTGTGTTGCACAATTTTATTTGATGTCATATAACATTTTTTTTAACTTTGGTCATGATTTAGTTAAATCCTTATGTCATATAATATTTTAGGGGTCAAGTTAGATTCATATATTAAAGTGTCATGTTTTCATAGTGTTCAAGTAGTCAGAGCATGGAATAGTTTGCATAATACTCAGAAGTTAATCAAAGCCTTAACAAGATCAAATGATAGTTGATAGAGCAAGTCCAAAACTATTTTAGGTTTTTGGATAAGTGTTAGGGAGTCATCGAAAATTTTATCTAAATCAAAATATTGAAGACCATATTATTTTGGACAATTTTTTTGAAACATAATACCCACCAAAGACAATTCTTTTGGACAAAGTGTCTGAGAAAAATAGTTCAATGCAAAATTTTTGAAGGTTTGTTTCTTTTAGACATTTTGTCTATAGCAAAAGAGCTAAGTCTGATTTCTTTCAAATAAATTATCTAATAAAAAATTCCAAGGACATAATATTATGAATAAAATACCTAAAATATAAAGCTTGATGACCCATATTGTTTTGGGAAAATTGGTCGATGCAAAAAGTCTGAAGCCATCATTCTTGCAGGGAAATTACCCTGAAGACAAAGAGCCTGAGGAAATTACTTGTAACAAAAACTCTGATAGAATTGAATTATTTTTATAAATTTGATCTAGTAGAGTATGACATTCACATAAACATAAAAAATTAGCCCAAGTAAAAAATCATTTATTTTTAAAAAGTAACGGTCACATAGACACCATTGATGGTCTCATAGACATCATTGATGATCATGTCGATGTTGAATTTAAGTCATGTAAAATAATAATTAGGGGTAAAAATTTTATGGTTGCATAGACATCAAATATGGTTGTGTAGATGCTAAATGACAAAAGTGTAGATGTCAATTTTTAGCCATGATAAATAGCTATTTGGGTTCAAAAGGAGCCAAATCTAATGATTAGTATTTCATCATACACCAAGATAAATAGATCAGATGATCTAATAGTATCATTGGGTCCCAAATATCTATGGTGCATATTTGATCATGTAAAATTAGATCGATGGTGTGAATAGAATCAAAATGTCAACAAATCTTGGGATCAAATCACATTTGAATAACTAGATTATAATCTATGACTTATGTTAAATTATATATCTAGATCCAATAGTGTGAGTGGGACAATAAGTTAGAGGAGACAAAAATTAATGTGGTGCTACCAAATGTCATAATATTAAGACCTTAGATCAATAATCAATGGCTAGTATTGAAGGTTGAAGTAAAGAGACTTCACATGAGGTCAACTGGGTAGATTTGATTGGACTCCAGATAGATAAGATGGAATAAATGTTCAAATGATGATAGAGAAAATCCTAAAATAGATTGAGTAATGTGGTAAATAATTTCACATAGGCAGCCATGAAATACCAAAGATTATATGATGAACAAGCTTTTTAAACTCATGCTGCCATGAAAGCATAGTCAAGGTCTGAGATAAATAATAACTGCTAGATATAATGAATCAGGGTCTATAAGACTAATGAATGATTACATATGATAAATATAAGTGTCTTAAATATAGTTAGTATCTAATAAAATGTCTAATATTATCATATCATATGTTTTGACTCTCTTCATTCAGGTTTAAGTGCCTGATAGATTATCCTTGATGAAAATAATTTCGTGAAGGCTAGTTGAAGAATCTTTGCACCATTTTAGATAATTTATCATGATTTATATGGACATTTGTCTTAAGAGAAATTCATGGTCTATTTCACACTTATTTTTTCCTACAACATAATTGGTTCTCATAATTGGACATTTTTTCTAGTGACTCTTGAACTTCTTTCTTTTATCCTCTCTCTCAAGTTCTATATGTAGTTGTCATTTTGGTCTTTGTAATCTAATACCACACCATGTATAGTGAAGCCTTGTTGGTTTTGACATTTTAATTTACCATAGAAAAATAAATGCAATTTGGTTTGAGTTCATATAACAGCTTGTCAAAATGTGTAAAGAGGTGTATACTAAATAGTTAAGATATATTCATTTATCCTTGCTTTCTCTTGGTCCTTCCATGTTTGATGCAAGTGCTTTCATCCTAGTAGGTCATTTGAAGTATAGTCAAGTGTATGTGTATTAAAAGTATAATGAGCCTTAGTATATTCAACTAATCTATGGTCTTATTTTCCTTAGAAATTATTTGTGCATCTCACCTTCATATCGAAATAGTAATGCTAGTGCATTCTAAGACTATTATACTAGTATTATGTGTCTTGTCTCTTTGTGATAGAATATGATAGTCTTTTGGAAGACATCTTGGTGCATCACACTTTTAGAATAGGTTCATTTCATATAATTTCTAACCCTTTTCCCATATAAGTAACCAGTTAGCATAGATAAGATCATTTCAAGATACATTCAAGGATTTATCCCTTAAATTTAAAGGCTCATTTATAATATAGGTACACCCACATACCTAGAAATGTTCCCATGTTCCCCAAATTTGGAAAAATATTGAACAACTTCTTTTAGGGTTCAATATTTGGTGACAATAGTAACTTAGGTTAATTCCTTGATCCATCTAAAGATTTTTTTTTGTGCCTAGATTTGGGGAAGTAGTTTATCTTCCATATGCCTAGTGTTCCATGCCTTTTGTCAAAATATCAAGTTTGTGTTTAAAATCTAAATGTGTAGTTTATGCCAAAGTGTTTTAAATTTGTTAGATTAATTCTCTTCCCTTTTAGACCTCATTTTGCTTAAAGTCTATCTTTTGTGCTTTTTCCAAAAGACCTAGGAATGCCTATTTTGAGCTTAGCTTTTTTTCCTTATTTTCCAAAAGACCTAGTAACCTTTATTTATTTAGACCTAGTTTTTACTTATTTGAAATAATTTATACCTAAGTTTGGCATTTCAATTTTTATTTCATTCACTTGAACATTTGTGTAAGACATTTTATGTTAGATAATTTTATACCAAGTTTTAGCATTGACCATTTTGGAGATATAACTTCATTCCTTCAACTAGGTTAGACCAAGTTTGGACTATTTGTCCTTCAGATATTATTTTTTAGTGTTTGTATAACTCTAGGTATTTTTGTGAAATGTTCATCATTAATTTGGATATGTATCATTACACTCTTAATAGATCCATGTATAATCTAGGTTATAATAACATGGTCATACAAGATGACTTTATTTGAGACCCCTATGTTATGATGTTGTTTGTGAGATAGATACTTATCCTCCTTATAATACTCAATATAAAGAACAAAGTCAATATCCTCAAGCATAGTATTTGGTGATACCTTCTTTGGGATGATTAACGTACCATGTTTGGCCCTTTAATTCTAACAATACCTGATCTCCCTCCTATACCATTAACCCTCTTTTAAATTGTGTAAGCAACCAAGCTCCACAGCGTCTAAGATTTACCATTACAGGACGTCATCTTTTGGCTTGTATGAGAAACCATACTTCATAATGCCCTACCATTACTATTCCAGGACATGAACCTTTAGTTTATGTGAGAAACCAAGATTTTTAATGCACATACATTATTATTACAGGGCCTCATCCTTTGGCTTGTACGACCAAGCTCTACAATGACCTAAAATTACTATATTAGGACCTTATCCTTTAGATCATGATAGCAACCAAGATTTACAATTCCCTACCTTTATAATTTCAGGATCTAATCCTTTGGCTTGTGTAAGACACTAAGATCTACAATGCCCTACTATTACTATTCAAATCCCTCATCCTTTAGCTTGTGATAGCAACCAAGATTCATGACACCCTACCATTACCATTCCAAGACCTTATCATTTGGATTAAAATAGTAACCAAGCTTCTTAATTCCTATAATTACCATTTTAATCCATTCCAAGTATGCTAGCTTATTATCCCAACAAGGATATGGAATTATGACTGGATGAGTCATATTTACCATCTTAGACAAGCAACCAATATTTGTTAAGCCCATATTAGATGAACCTATTTCCAAGAGATCATTACCCAACCACTGAGCCTCTTTCATCTATTTCCAACCTTCCCCCACTTTAGAAAACCCATGCTAGTCTTTGAGACCTAATAGAGATAATTATTACCTCTCCAATAGATCCAATCATTTGAAGACTAAGATGTGTTCAAAATTGATATTTTATAACTGCTTGTAAACTAAGGCCAAGATAAACAACCAATATACGATGATTTTATTGAATTGCCTATTTGTGATGAGTCAACCTATAATGAGTCACCTTTTGATACTTTCCCTATTGTCAAGGAGTCTCACACTAACAAGCCAGCCTTTTTTGAGTCACTTCTTAATGATTATAATCACCTTTGGGCAAATAATTATCTTGACTATTATCCTTTTTGTCAAGAGCCTACCTTTTTATAAGCCAATCCCTATGGAGTTATCTATTGACCATTTCCCCCTCATTAAGTAATCTCACTTTTCCATTATGTCATCATAGGTCATTACTTTTCCAATACCAAATGTTCAACCAGACATCATTGTAGTAACATCCAAAATTAAAGAAGAATCATAATTAAATTTAGGTTGTATTCTTCAACTAACATCATATTTAACATTAGAAGTGGACTCAATGTCATTGTCAACATTCGATTCGAAGTCCTTTGAGTCAAACTTACCTTTAGAATCAAACTATGTACATGGTTATTAAAATATTAGTTATACATGCCTTGTAGATCAATTTGAATATATTTGTAATACTTCCATGATTTTTGAGGATGATTAATTCAACATCAACACAAGTTATCCTAGTATGTTCTATGAGGTTTCTAATGCCTCTTCCCATTCCATTACCATTCCACATAACATTACCACCACCCAAAATATCCATTATATTCACATTCTACCTCCCATAAGTGCTAAGTGGGATTGACAAAATCACACCTTATTAAACTGCATCCATGGTGACATTTCAAATGAATAATATTAGGGGGCCCAAAAACACATTCATGTAGAATAACAATCTCCTAGTGAAACCTTTTCAAAGGTGCTAGGGGGAAATCAAAATCCAAACTCAACATCTTATAGTGAAACCTTTTCAAAGGCATTAGAAGACAATCAAATTTAAAAGTCAACATTCCTTAGTGAAACCTTCTCAAAGGTGCTATGGGATAATCAAGACAACTTCATTGGTGAAAAAATCATCAAGGTGAAAATAACTGAGCACAATAGTTCTTCACTGCTTGATGAAGATATTATCAAAGATATCATTAATACATCTTCAAATCTACAACATAATTAGATGGTATCTACTCTTAGGCCCAAACAACAAAAACATCTAATGGTCCTATTGAAATCATATTTATAAATCTTCAACCCTACTATAACCAAAATTATGTCATTTGAAATCAACAACATTAGTGTGCCTAAAGATCTTGATCTTTATTTGTTGCCCAACCATTATATATTCCATTATCATACACCTTTACACTACCAAATCAAACCTTTCATCCAATTTTTATCCATATTTACTATTCTTATTCACATTTTCCTTTGTAGAGGATACAAAGATATCTTGTCTCAACATTTAAAGGAAATAGAATCAATAACCAACAAAGATCACAACAACATTATTAGATTCCAAATCTGTAGCAAGTTATTGATAAAGTATCTATTTAAAAGAGGTGTGGTCTAACAATTTGCATGATTGAATATTCTAGTTGTATTATTTTTTGATTAGGATATGCATCTCCACATCAACATGAACAAAAAAAACATTTACCTTTCTAGAACCTTACCTTTGCCTTGGTATTTACCATGTTATTTTCATTTTCCATTCACCTTGCCTTGCCCTTGCTATTTTTTTCATACACTACCATTTACTTTATCACTTGGGGTTAACCCTATTATCATTATATCCAATTACCCTCTTATCATATTTGTTATAGCATATCATATACCATTTCTAATTTACCTTCACTATAAACCAAAGCCTATTTTTATCTGCCGTACCAAACCCTTTTGATCTTGGTTTCATTGGTTCTTTTGGCATCTTATATGAATAAATAATAATCTAGCTTTAGCATTTTTAGAATCTTGTGTTTATTGGTAGTCTATGATAGTAGTGTGATAGTGGATCTAGAAAGTTATCTTTCATTTATATTTTATTGGTACCACTGATTATAATTGTCTATGGGCAAATCAATATCCCACCTTATGTTACTAATTATAACTACCTATGGTCAAATTAATAGCACAAACCTATGCCATTATTTCCTAATTATAACTACCCATTGGAAAATTAGGAAAAACACCTTTTATCATGCATCATCACATCACATTTACATTATTACTATCATTTACTTTACTATTTGCCTAAATTTTAGAACTTGTTGTGACTTGGTTGGATCTCCTCTCCTTTTATGTTGGGGGAAATATTATGATTTGAGGTCCTAATAGGACTATGTAGGCCATGCTCAATTCATGTTGAGGTTAGCTCAACCCCCCTTTTCCTTACTCTCTCACTATTTTATGAGTAACTTACGATAATGCTCTCACTATTTTATGAGTGGTATCTTGTCAATCTCTAATGAGTTAAAATACCTCAAGATTCTAAAAACATTCAAAATTTTCTAAATCTAAAAAATATTAGTCATATTTAAACCTAGTTAGTCATCCTTGATTTTCCCTACTGAGGAAAAACATTGGTAGTTCCAATCCATTTTATTTCCATTAGGGGTGTGACCTTCCTTTTACATATATCCTTTCTTGGGCACACTACCCATTTATCATTATAGTGAGTGTTCATGCATAGATATTGACTTGGTTAATGATACGATGTTTTTTATTATTTTTACTTTTGAGCTTTTTGTGTGTTTGTTTGTTTAGTTGTTTGTTTATTTATTTGTTTTCATTTGTTTTATTTCATTATTGTGCCTTGATTTAGTCTATGTGCATTCATTGGGTGATTTTTTGTGCATTATTATTGATTCCATCCATATTCATATGTCAACATTGCCATCATGATTTTTATCATTAGTGTGTTATTTTTAATTATTTATAAAAATCAGAAGTCAATACTTATGCATATTTTAGATAGGTCATCATGGTGTTTTATATCATGATGCATACCATCACATGCTACGTCAAAAATCATCTTGAGAAATCTTACAAGCAATGGAGTAGAAGAAACTTCTCCTTGGTAACCTTGGTAAATCCTCCCACCTTCCTTGATCAAATCAACCCTTTGACCATTATGGTTGTATCAATGATAATAAGGATGATAATCTTGGAATACAACTAAATCATTTATATTGATCAATTATTATTATTCTAATCATATATTTCATCATTTTATGCATCCGCATGTGCCTAGTTATTTGTGGCTTCTTCAGTCATTATACCATTACATCTACATTTGTACCCATTCATCTTTAATCTATATGATAAGTTATATCTTTGAGTTATGATTTCTAATTTACCCTACTAAGGCACAATAAAAAAATCATTTTTTCAATCTTATTCATCTTAGTGATTATGACTACCTATGGGTAAATCATAGTTTTGATTCATCTACCCTAACTAGGGCATATGCCTATGCCATTGATTATAAAAACCTTTGGGAAAATTAGTGTCTTAACATTTATTACTAATTATAAATACCTTTGGGAAAATAATTACTATTTTTAAATCAATTCATGCAAGAATTATCTCACTTAGATTAATCTCATTCATAGGTTAATTTAATTCTTCTTTTATCCTACCTATGATGATGATTATAACTACCTCTAGTGAAATCATCCTATTTGTATACCCAAATGAGGTAGTTCATCATTCCACTGATTATAACCACCTATGGAAAAATTAGTCTCTTCTACCTATTTTATCTTTATTGTTCCCTTTTATTCCTCCTTTTGAGGGATTGATCATTGACCCCTTTACCAATCATTCCCTCAAGGGGGCATCTATAGTTCATCCATTGTTATTAAAGTCATATGCATATATTCCCTTTTCATTATTTGAGAATATTTTATCATGCCTATAGGTTACAATGCCTTCCCAAACATGGGCAAACTATATACACCCAAAACTGGACACAATTGGTCTCTGATTAGACTTCATACTGATTCCTACCAAACATTGAAAATTAAGCCTAAAAATCACTAAACATCCCAAATTTGGTTGTGCATCATTCATCAAATCTCATAATCATATTGAGACATCTCTATTTTGGGTACTATCCCATATACAATAATAATCTCTCATGGATTCATTCCTAATCACCTTGTGCCATCACAAATGGTAATTTTGCCTTATGGTCCTATTAAGTGGGACACTTCCACACTTAATCAAATCTTAAAAGAGAAAAAAGGATAATCAAAATCAATTAATTAAACAAGATTAAATACTTAGTTGAATTATCCATTTTCAATTAATGAATATTTAAAAATGGAAATTCCAAAAATCAAAATATCAAGCCTTTCATTATTTATATTTATGAGTTGTCAAAATATCTCAAAATATCCTAGAATATCCAAAAATGTCTAAATTGAGAATTATGACTAGTAACTTAAAGTCATAATTTCATGACAACTTTAAACTCAATTGGAGTTATTCTCAACTCAACCTTCTAAATTGAGAACTATGACTAGTAACTAAATTTCATAATTTCATGACAACTTTTAACTCAACTAGAGTTAGACTCAACTCAACCTTAACTCACCTTGCGTGAAAGTTATGTCCTAATTTTATAACTACAAGGCCATAATTTTTCATTTCTAAACTTGGATATTGTAAAGTTTTTATATAGGATTTTATTTATAAGCCTCAAAAAAGTAATGTTACCATGCCCAAATCTTAAGCCAAGCAAAAACAACTAAACCAAGGCGCCAAGGAGAGAAGGATCCAAATAAAATATATTTTCAAAGACTTCTTGATGCACAAGATAAGTAGAAAATTCAAAAAAGACATTTGTGACTATTAATGAAGGTAAAAGAGTTATGTATTTTATGTTTTTATTATGCTTTTATTTAATTTTTATTACCCAAACTCCCCATAGTGTCTAGGCTAGAGGTGTTAGGATTTCGTGTGCTTATTTCATTGGTTTTAATAGAGTAACACAATAATAATCTCCCCTCTATGGATTCCATGTTCACAATTATTAGTTATAAAAGAGAGTAAAACTCTTATGCATACATCACCATTTTTAGTAGAGTCCTTAGAGCAGGCCAGGTCTATTTATATGGTATCTACACACTCATACTCTCCCATAGAGACCATTACTAGAGAGACCATTGCATTAGAGATATGTCATAGATTATATAAGACCTTCCTCTACTAGATTTATACTAAGATCAACTATATTAGGTTCTAGGGGTTCTTTGCATAGGGCACCTATATCACCTATAGCTTCTGCTTATACTATAAGGGTCCCTAAAACCCCTATAGTTTATAAGGCATCAAAGTCAATTCCACAACATAACATCACTACTCAGTCAAATTTAGATTTATATTATACAACCAATTAGATCATGGACTCATAGTTGCCCTTTCACACTGCATACACGATCACAATTCCCCTCTTTGACATAAGTCATGGTGATGGTGAATCTCTCATGAGACTCATTGGTTGGTATGGTTCTTACCCTTGTATATACTTCCTCCTCTATCTCTCTCCTTGTACATAGTTTAATTTCATTTGATTGCACATAGATTATACTAAAAAACACAAAAAAAAATATAACATGTCAAAATATAGAAACATTCAAATATTTCAAGAACACAAAATTTTACAAGTTGTATGAATTTCTATGTTTACTTTTTTACTACTTACCAGATATTGCATATTACTAGATATACTAGTATAGTCAATTTTATCATACACACATACCTCACTTATTCTTGTCAAGTGCTTATAGATTCTAGATAGGAATTCAATCCACTATAATGATCTAGTCTAGGTATAATCTAACCATTGATGGAATTTACATTAATTAAGTTTATATAGTTGATACATATACTCATTGGGGAAATTTACACCAATCTAGGTTTATACAGTCGATATATCTACCCATTAGGGATATCTCCTACATAGATGATACTAAGAAGTTTTATCTTATATATTATACACTCTAGTTTATGTATTGATTTATCTTGATATTTATCATTTCTCCTCAATGGTTATATTTTTTTTGACTATCACTAGTTAGACTCAGTCTATATGAATCCTAGCATATACATAGAACTATATTACATAGTTATACATGTTTTCATTTCTAGTTCCTAGATTATAATTGATTGTGTTCCTTTGATTCTTCCATCTTTGAGGGAATTTGAATATGCCATTATTCTTTGGATTCTACACCACTTCTCTATTTTTATGCATTGGCCATGTGCCCATGTCCCTTATGTGTGCTTTATTGGTTCTATATGCAAGCATTTGGGCATGTCCTTCTATGTGGCTCTACACCAACTTGCATATTGTTTGTGTATGTTGACATTTGAAAATTTCCTTGTATGTTTTCATTCTTAGATTTAGTGACATGTTCCCATGTCCCTTATATTGTGTCCCCTTGGCCTACCTTTTGTGTGCCTCATGTGTTTATATGTTTCCTTCCTTGTATTCTTATACACCATGACACTTGTATTTTATTATTACACAGACACTAATTTTCAATTCCATGAGGGACCTCATACATCTACCCTTCCTACATGGGTGCCTTGATGGATATCATGTCACATCCCCATAGGTAGTTACTCAGATTTACTTCTATATACATTTATTACATCTATCTTGACATGCTTGTGCAATGCTAGATTATAACATACATCTTATATTTCCTACTTATGCTAAAATACATTTACATTCTAATGTTATTTTTATACATTATATTGGGATATCATGTTCATGCTCTATTTAACATATTTTTTAGAGCTACTTATTTAGAGGCTATTTCTTACAAAGGTTTAATAACTACCCTCAGAGAGGGGGCATTTATAGGGGTTTGTCACATAGATCAGGCTCCTAATTTATTATTCATAGATACATTTGAGCACATAGGCTCAATTTAAGACATCAAGCTCAAGGTATACACAAAATAGAAGAGAGATTTAAAATTCAGTCCATATTAGCATAGGGTGCTATTGTTTAGTATCCCTAGATTTAGGATAGTCCATATCATTTAGACTAGTACACCAATTAGAGTATAAATTTGCATAGATACAGTCACAATTTTAGTAGTTATGTTCAAATTTAGATTAGATACATTCATTTTATCTCATATTCATACAATTTATTTAGATTTAGGGGCATCATTCATAACATGATCACTCATACATTCTGATCAGTTACATAGATTCAACTATTACATATTTAATTTAGATTCAGTATACTCAGATACTAGATTGGGGGAATATATATAGCACATAGTTTATATATGCTCAGCTTCAAGTAGGTTGATCAGATGGAATGGAAAAATACATATCATTCTCTATGTTGTATATGCTTGCTATCACATTATAAGTTGTCACTAGATTCATGTCCTACTCCATCTATAGTGTTTGGCATTCTCAAGTGGCCTAGAGCATCCTAATATACCCAAGTTGTTGCATAGCTAAATACAAAGTTAGATTTACTTAGATACTTTTAGCACTTTGCATAGTTTAGTTATTGATGCATCTACTTCACATAGGTTGGCAATTATGGAGTCATGGTCTACTTGAGTTTTTGAGCCACCTACATGATAGGGTTATACACACTTATAGTCTTATCAAAGCTATTCACAAAGATCAAGATCTACTAAGTATGGGTGGGAAATGAAGTCAAAACTAGATTGAATTCTTGAGCCACCTATATAAATATTAAGCAAGCCATCAACTCAATCCAAGCTATTCAGTTATTTAAGCACTATTCATACTCACACACATAAGTTGTCACTAGGTTCATGGATTGGTTTGTATACCCAATGAGGTTTATTTATTCCTTTACTCAACTTTACTTAGTTATTTCATTGCAACATAGTCTTTTGATTTTGATAATCTCTTAAGTAAAAACTATTTTTTGCATGTTTTATTGAAGGTCATTTCTTTAGATCATGTTCCACATATGCATACCCAAGTTTACATACACAAACTTAGTTACATGGGTTTCACTTCTAAGGTAAGTCTAGGTATGCTTATTTTTCATTTATACTATTCATTTATCTTTGTTGCATTACTAACATAAATGGAGGAAAATTTAATCACCTAAAAATGGTAATTGGATGCTAAGAGTGTCTCTTGAGTTAACCTATCCCTAGGCTAGCATAAACCTAACCTTGTGCATTAGAATTTATTTTCTAGTCATTAAATAAATCAAAATCACCTAAAAATAGTCATAACAAAATCCCAACACTATCATCTTAGACCCAAATCCAAATTTCTTAGAAATCTACAAAGAGGACATTAGTGCCACATTGGGACACTATAGCCACATGGCACTAGTTTCCCCATCTGGGAGTTACTTTAATGAAGCTTATCTCTTCTAAATGGATAGTTTTTCAAATGTTTACCCCTCCTTAGTTCATCCTAAGCTCATTTTATTATCCATACAACTAATAAAATCTTATAAATACAACTCTAATCCACCTCTATTCACTATATGGAAATGAGATGCAAAATATATTCAAACCAAAGTCAAAGTTGAGAAAAATTAAGGTATTTAATCCATATTATACCCTAATTTATGCATATTACCATCTATATCAGCCTTAAAACAAATTTTTAATCATTTCAAATATCAAGAACATTCAAGGCACCCAAGGCCACTCTCATTCTAGCATTCATTTGCACATACATCAAACACTAGGTGGAAGAACTACATCAGTCTTGATCCCTCTTCAAATTTTTAGTATGTAGGTCAAACATAAATATAAGGGTTTTTATGATTTCTATTCCATCCTTTCAACACACAAAAAAAACATTTCTCATGACATAATTGTAAGTAGGATTTGGGTTTGCACAGTATATCAAGTTTTCCAAACACAACACAGAGCTTCAGGTTTTGTGCATGCAAGAATAAGAGATATAGATAAAAGCATAGGCAATCCTATAAAATTAATAATAATATCATAAAGGTAAAATTATCACCATATTGATGACACTATACATAAATGGCACTATTATCCAAATTGGGAACTAATATCTAGTGAGAATACAAACACCAAAATCCTATTGATGACATGGACTATCCATATCTCAACTTTCAAAACCTAGATCATTTGTGACACTCATTTTTTAGATAAGTATCTTTTTATCCCTAGTTATTACTATTTTTAAAATTCAAAGAAGGTCAAAATTTATAAAAAAAAAATAGTACTTAATTATTTCATATTTATTTGATTGATTTAAGCATTTCAGGCCTTTAAAAATATAGGATTTTCATAGTAAAACTCTAAAATGTTAAATTAGAAGTAGCTCAATAAAATTTTAAGGATGAAATAATCCATAGAGATCCAACTATGGGAGCTTATATTGTGTACCAATTAGAAAAAGTGACACAAGATAGTCAACCTCCCCCCTTGTTGCATACACCAAAGACTCATCCTTCAATAAGGCCATGCCAAAAAATAAAAAGAGAGAATGGTATATTTTGGAGAATAAGTAGAAGATAGGGGAGTGAAAAAAGCATTGGAAGAATAGCCACATCCATAAGGTTAGGATTTGAATATAAAATAGAATAGACTCACTGCCTCTCCTACATCTAGAAGGAATATGATTATGAGAAAAATCTTTATGTTTGAATCCTTTATTTTAGAAGATTCATAATCAATGACAATACTAGACTTTCCAACTCTATGAAAGAGCCAAAATATACTAGCTTGTTGTAGATAGAGCCACAAATAAAATCTATGTATGAGCCAAAGGATCCATATGAGGAGAAAATGAGGGACGAACAAAAACAAAAAAATGAAGAGAAAAAGTAAAGTAGCAAAGAATAAAAGAGAAAGGTAGTGGTAGAGGAATAAAAATAGAATCAATAGGTATAAACACAAGAAGATTAATTCCAATAACAAGTTACATAATAATCACACCATAAATAAGAAAATGAAGTAGATGATCACAAGAAATAAGGCAAAGATGTAGAGTATGTAATGAAGCAAGTCAAGGAAGTAGAGGCTCGCAAGAAATAAGCCAAAGAATTAGAGGCAAAGAAAAATGAGCAAGAAGAGGCAATGCAAAAACATCAATAAATGTAGGCTATACAACATAAGTAGGAGGAAGCAATAAAATAATAAAAATTTCAAGAGGATAAAAATGATAAATGAGAGAAACACATTAAAGATGAATAATCCAAGTATGTAGCTAAAAAATAAAAAACTAAGGATAAAGCCAAAGTTAAAGCTGAGACCAAGGCCAAGGCCAATATAAAGGATAGAGCTAAGGATGAGGTATAATTTGAAGATGAAACTAAAGCTAAGGATGAAGTTTAGGCTCAAGGTAGAAAATAAAAATAATCTAAAACTAAGGAATAAGTAGAACGCATAGACCATCACAAACTAGTGACACGGGGAGGTATGCATGAGGAAGCTGCATAGTTGAAACCTCAAATCATTGGATAGTGACTATGGGATGTTCCCATACATCCACCTGATGTACCACCTTCTCTCTTCCTTTATCCCAATTCATGTAATCTCATGTAATTATTCCAACCACATCCATGGCACTTACTACCACTATTATTGAAACATCTTTCTATGTTTCTCATTTATTGTTAACCAAGTAGATAGAGGGCACAACTACATTTTAAGAGTCCATATCAAAAAAAGATCTGGCCTTGGAATAATAAGTCTTCCAACTATGAGGTGATAATTCATAATTGAGTAAAAAACTTACAAATATGCACCAAATAATTAATAATAGTTATCTAATATTAGTTACACAAGTCCTATGTGACCAAGTGACATTGGAATAAAAAAATCACAACTTTATTAAATTAGCTTAAAAAGGTCTAAATGGTTGTGCAACACCTAAAAACACTAAAATCATAGGGGGAAAACATAAAATCATGGATGGAGGTAATATATAAATTAATCGAGGAATATGAGCAAGTTTTGGATATTGTTGCATAGCAAGTAAAACATATAACACAAGGGATGCTAAATTAGAGGCAATACCTTAAAAATTCATTTATTTTTTCTCAATCAAAGTTCATAATAGTAGATAAATATAAAGCTATAATGGATTATCAAATTATTACTTCTAATACAATGAAGAACATCCTCAAGTAATTATTTGATTTGAGGGATACCACCATGTAAATACTTCTGGCTTGGAACAATGAGACTCGGTGCACTACATTTATTGTCCTATAAGATCAAAGGCATGAAAATCAATTGGATCAATTTTATATATATATATATATATATATATATATATATATATATATATATATATATATATATATATATATATATATATATATATATATATATCAAGGTATTTAATTCTAAAACACTCACTACTATCATAAAGAATAAGATGTACAAAACTTAATGGAAATCCATATACTATTATGCATAATTCTTACTATGGTACATGTAGTGCTAATAGACTGGAAGATGTTTAAGAAATATCTTTAAAAAATTGATCCTTCCATTACTCAACTTGTTAACTATCCTTAATTAATTCCACCATAACAACTCTAAAATATCCTATATCATTGAAGCCAAAAATAGACACCCAATAGTAATAGCTCCCACTAATGGATTCTACACAACCAAGTGATTTATTTATAGCACAAGCAAAACCCACACCATATCAACCTACTATGTATCCACTTCAAATCTTGACATCATCTAAATAGTAGGTAATTCACACTCTAATTTTTTATTTTTCACAAGTTTTGCACAATTTTATAGGATAACCTTAAACATTAGGAATGGGGCTAGGATGGTTTAAAATATGTAAAGGTGAAATGAATCCAATTTATACCCTTTTTTTAAAAAAAAAATTAGGGTTATTACACTATAAATATTATCAATTTACATGAACATCATTACCATATATTCTAGATATCTATAATTAACAATAATATATTACTCTTTTATAGGATACATGTTTAAACAGATTGGAAGAATAATCTCCATTCATAATTTCATCTAACCCTTTGAATAATGATTAAAATATTAAGTAATTAGACATCAAATTAATTTTATCACTAGGAAATAAATTTGAATTGAAATTATTATCAAAATAAAAATAAGTCACCAATGATTTATTGGAATAAGTCCTATGTATGAAATATCCACAATAAAGATCAAGGTTTACAACATACTCCAACTACTCTCTTTTTCCTTGCTCATGTTCTATTTTAGAGATTATACAGTGTTCCCTTGGAAGGCTAATTGTTAAATTAATTTCCAAATACTTACAACCTGAATCCACAAATATTGCTTTTTATTCTACCCAAAGTGAGTTAAGTATCACACATAGGATAACCATAATAGATTTATTATTAACTCAATGACATATAAACATTTAAGAACATTGCATAAGTAAAGTGTATTACTAGGATTTACCCCCTAAATAGAGTTTATTAAAACTACTACAACCACTTATCAACTTGTATAAATACCACCTTATAAGCTTCACATCTATAGGGAATTCATTCCTTATGACCAAAAGTACTAAAAAAAACTTTACAATGTTTAAACAAGATCATTCACCAACCATTTCCAAAGGATGTACATATATTCCAAGGTGCATCTTGTGCACTTTAACATTACATTAAATAGTCACTACCCTTTCTTGTTTACAAGGTTAACAACTCCAGGAGTTGTACACCGACTCTTCCTCTTTACAAATATGAATAAGACCACTTAAACATGTTATGGTTCTATAATGAGAACTATTGTTTATAAACAAATTTAATACAAAATAATTTATACTTTAAGAATAAATAGGAGAATTTATGATTTTCATTAACTTCCCAATGTTAAAATGATAATGTAAGATTTTCATCAAAGATAAATAAATTAGCAACAACACTGACTTTGTGGTTAGATCATTATTTATTGTTAAATTTGTTAAACAATATTACTATATAAATGCAAAATGATCTTAATATCTCAAACCCAATTTTTTTTTCCAACCAAACTCTACTCACATTCCCATAATGGTTGTATATGTATCCAAGAAATTTTACAACTAGGACTTTAGCATAGATTGGAAAGTAACCTTATTTTGATAAAATTATTCAGCATGATAAATTATATAATAAACATGATAAATGTAATGCTTATAAGTATAAGGTAATAAGTCATATTAAAGATGGAAATTTATTTGATAAGAATAACACAATTGAGATAACTGATAACCACTTACAAAAAATTAACTATGTATAATGAAACACTTTCGCTCAAGCCAATCAATTAACATGTATATAATATGTATACCAAGGTAAGTTAACAACATATATTACCTTGACAAAGCATTAAATAAATATTTCAAGGACAAAAAAATAATTATAACCACTCTTAAAATATTATACCTTTAGGCAGCCCTTAACAATTAAGGAATGAAATGGCTTTAATAACACTTGTAAAATGAAGAAAAAGAGTGTGCAAATGATTATGAAAAATAAACCATGATTATGAACAACAAACCATATAAATGTATATATTTTATTTTACACTTTATTTTAAATATATCATAATCTCATACTTGTCATGTGATTTACAACATAAATTTCCACTACAAAATTAATAATGTACCTATGTTTATCAATCTAAAAAGAAGTAACAATCCATCATTCTATGCATATAATCACTCTTTCTTCTTTCTATAGATTGGATTTGATTCACATTACCCATTCTTGTTTATGAATTCCTCACTACATTTTAACATGGTAAACATATGCATTTAAACCATATGAAAAAATAATAAGGACTAATAGACCAATTATTAATCTCACACCTTTGATGAGATAAAATAGGATTGACAACATATTTCAAGGATTAACATATCAATATTTATAACTGCTAAAAATAAAATCTCCAAACAAACAAACAAATAAAGTCATACACCAATAGGCTAATTCAATCACTAAGCTATCAACCTATCTCAAAATAAAGGTCTTAAAATAAGACAAAATGGCTATAGTCATTAAGACTCAATGGCCAACCAAGAAACATAAGAGAGGGAAATATATTAATATACTAATAAATTATTTAAGATTAGAAGGTAGGCATTCAAAACACACATGCAAAAAACCTATTGGTAATTATTTTGGGATAAATAGCATTTAAAATTAAATTAAAAATCCATTTAGTTTTTAATTTTCAATATTTTAAAGAACTTAATATCTTATAACCACTAGAAGTGCTTCTTCAATGGCTAAAACATGCATGCAAACAAGCTTAAAAGAATCATGTAATATTCCATTAAATATCATGAATCTAAAATAGTAATTCATGTTTTAAATAATAATATAAGATACGTACAAATGAAAAGATAGTTCAACCATATAAGCACCAAAATATCATGACAACATGCTGGCTATGCATAATCTCCAACAAGCTCAAAATAAAATCAATAGATATTGGAGTCACCCAAAGAAGTCAAACTAATTGTAACTAGAAAACATATCGATTATAAAAATATTACACATCAAAAACCACTTATAATTATGGAATTTTGTAACCAATAGTCATAATTACAAACTTGCATAATCACTATAAAATTCTAGAAATTACATGAAGTTTCAATAATTTTAGAAAATAAATAAACAATACACTTAGCCATTATAATCATCACAATGAAATACTAAAACATAAGATATTTTGATTCACATTGTGCTCCAAAATAGGTTCAAAGAACAAAATAGGGAGTTCATTGAATCAAAAGACCATAATAGTGCATGGGTCAACATAATAAGTGGGTCAAAGTAATTAAAAAACTAGGTCTTGTTAATAATTAAACCCCTTCATTAACCATGTTTCAATATATTGTGCCATGGAAAAATAACATTTAGCATTAATTCCAATAAGGTAATAATCAAAATAAAGCAAAATGTTACATGTCATAAAGTGGCAAATGTAACCTTACAAGTTTCCAAAAAAGATAGCATGATTTTTGTCTAGCTAGGGGCTCAAGTGGAGTTATCATCTTTTACTATTATCATTGTTAAATATAAAGTTTCAATATGAAAAAAATTATATTATTTCCCCTAAAACTAAACATAAAACCCTATACACTATTTCCTTAGAACATCATTCCCTAAAATAGGGTCGAATAAAAAAAAGGGAGTTCATTGAATGAAAGCCCATAATGGTGCACGGGTCAACACAATAAGTGGGTTGAGGTAATTAAAAATCCAGGTCTTGTTCATAATTAAACCCATTTATTATTATCATAAATATGATATAACCATGTTTCAATCTAATATGCTATGGAAAAGTAACATTTATCACCAATTCCAACAAGGTATTAATCAAAGGAAAGCAAAATTTCAAGTTCCACAAAGAAGCAAATGTAACCCTAAAAGTTTCCAACAAATATAGCATGATTTTTTCCTATATAGGGTCTCAAGTGGAGTTATCATCTTTCACTATTATCATAGCTTAATATCAAGTTTCAACATGAACAAAATGATACTTTTTCCCTAAAACTCGGCATAAAACCCTACACATTGTTTACTTAAAAATACAACCAAAATTTCACTATAATCAAACCTTTAAATTTAGTAGGTTGAACCATATGGCATTGGCACAAAAATAGTAATTAAATCTTATACCCCTTTTTGGGAACACTAGATATTCCAAAAATACAAGATGAAATGCAAATTTAGATATCAAACCAATGGCCAAAAAATTTCCCCAAATGATATGGGTGTGGAAGAGGTATATAGGAACAAAGGTTGATCATTTGAAGGGGGATGAAGATTAGGTGGGTGAAGAAATTATTCATTCATATTATCAAATACTTTTTGATAGGGATTAGTCCATTCTAAATTATTACCTTTAATAAGAAGAGAATTGATGAAATAGATATGGTAAGCCATTTTAGGGAAGAATCTTCTAATGGACCCAAGTTTACCAAGGTAAGTGTGAATGTCCAGAATGGATCAAGGTTTGTGCATGTTAAAAATAGTATTAATATTATTGGGGTCAACATTAATGCCATAGAGAGAAACCAAAAATCCTAATAGTTTTCTAGATGTGCCACCAAAAACACATTTTTAAGGATTGAGTCTAACTTTGTATATAATAAGGTGGTAAAATATGATGAAAAGATCAAAAATATGAGTCTTTCGATATTTATATTTATCAATGAGGTTATACACATAGGTTTCTATAATTTTGTGAATAAGATCGTGAAAGATATGAGTCATTGCAAGTTGATACATAGCTCTGGCATTTTTGAGGCCAAAGGGCAATTTAACATAGCAATAGGTTCCCCATTCCATGGTGAAATTTGTCTTATGTTGGTCTTTGTGGGTAATGTGAATTTTTTTATAGCCTAATAAACCATCCACAAGAGATAGCATTTCATAACTAGTTGTGGAATCGATAATGGTATCTATTAAAGTGAGAGGGAAATTGTCATGAGGACAAGCAAGATTAAGATTATGGAAATCAATGAAAATTAAAATGACCATGGTGATCCTTTTACATATAGGTACAATGTTATAAAACCATTCACAATAGTCCATGGATTTGATAAATTTAACATCAATAAGTTTGATAATTTCCTTATGGCATAAGGTGGAAACTTCAGGTGGAAATTTTTGTTACTTTTGGTACACATGTTTGGTGTTGGTATAAGTGATGATATTATACACCATAATTCTATGGTCAATAATATATAATCTATAAATTTTCACACAATAATTTTAGATATTGATATAACTTAGGACCCCCTAAGGACCACCTAACCCTTCTCGACCCACTAACCAACCCATTGGACCTTGGGTCTAGTTTTCTACTTAGTTAACTAAACTAATTAACTTACTAACTAACCCTTAAACCCAACTTTTTAACACATCTCAACCCCTTCTATTTTGAACACTCAACCATCAATGGTCATTTTGATTTCCAATAGTTAGGTTGACCATTGATGATTAAGTCTTCCTCATTTTTACATAATACCAAGTGTGTGAAAGCTAACATGGAACAGTTAGATATGTCTACCTTGCCCATTGATAAAAAAATCTTAAGCATAAAAATCATCAAGCCCACCTCTTAGGGAACCTTCTATCCTCCATCTCTCTTTTCCTATAAAAAGAGGAGAGTAGGAGGTGAGATCCATCATCACAAACATCTTGCACACAAATATTCAAGCTTCTTAGTAAATCTTCTTCCATCAATTTAGCAATAAAAATAGAGATCCAAACCTATATCAAAATTTGTCTCAAGTAAAAGTACCATTACTTTTCCAAAATTTCTCTAGCCATCAACCATCAACCATTTATCAAGTAATAGGTATATTTGTACATCAATTTTGTTATTCTAGTTTCTAACCTCTCTCCCCCATTAGACATTTTTTTCATATTGCTTTCTAACTCTTGGAACCTTAATATACCCTTACCTGATCATTTATCTAGTCTATAACTCTTTTTGGAACAACTCTAGAATTCCATAGGCAACTGCTGACAGTCAGAATAACTATTGATGGTCACCTCTAATCATCGATGTTTATCTAACTATTAATGGTTATCTTAACTACCGATGGTCCCCCTGATCATTGATGGTCACTATGGCAATAAATAACAAGTTATTTCTACCCCCTTGCCCTTAACTAAATCAGAATTTATATGTTCTTACCTATTCATAGACTCTTACCTAATTTTATGAACCTAAACTGATGCTACCTAACCCTTCTCAACCCACTAACCAACCCATAAAACCTTGGGTATATTTAGTTACATAGTTAAATAAACTAATTAACTTACTAACCCTTAAATCCAACCCTTTTTTACACATCTTAACCCCTTTTCCTTTGGACACTTGACTATTTATAATCAGCTTGAACATTAATGATTAAGCTAACTATCGATGGTTAAGTCTTCCTCATTATTACACAATACTAGATATGTGTAAGATAACATGGCATAATTAAATATGTCTACCTTTCCCATTGCTAATGAACTCCCAAGCATTGAAATTAGAAAGCCAATCTCCTATGGAACCTTCGATCCTCCATCTCTCTTTGATTATAAAATGAGGAGAGTAGGAGGTGAGATCCATTATCATAAATATTATTTCACATAGGTATTCAATCTTCATAGTCAGTCTTCTTCTATAAATTCAACAAAAATAATAGAGATCCAAACCTCTATCAAAATTATTCTCAATGCAAAGTACCATTACTCTACCAAAATATCTCTAGCCATCAACCATTAACCATTTAATAATCAATAAGTATATTTGTAATTCAACTTTTTTATTATAGTTTTTGACCTCCCTCACCCATTAAAAATTTTATAAATCTCACTTTATAACTCTTGAACCCTTAATAGACCCTTACTTTATCATTGATCCATTATACAACTCTTTTCTGAACACCTATAGAATTCCATATGTAAATGCCAACAAGCATAATAATTATCAATAATCACCTCCAACCATCAATGGTTACTCAATCACTAACATTCAGCTTAACCACCTATGGTCACCCTAACTACCAATATTGATTGTGGCAAGAAATAACAATTTATTTATACCCCCTTACTTCCAACTAAATCTACCTTTTTATGTCCTTGCCTATTCATAGGACCGTACCTAATTTTATGAACCTAACCTAATGTATTTTATCACTAGTATTGACCCACTATTTCTATATTTAGTCATTTTTACTAACAAGCATTCATTTCTTCTTATATTTCATTTTAGTTCCTTTTTGTTATTTGATGCAAGTACCTTCATTTTATCTCTTTCAACTTAATTGTTATTGAAGAGTGGATCGATAGCCTCCTAGCAAGCTCACACTTCTTGGATATAGATCACACTATGAATTCCACCTAACTATCTTTATAACAACCCCTTTTGTTAATTATTTCTTATCTATAGGTCATCCTTCCAAGACAAAGAGGATCTCTCCATATTCATCTAGATTACATGTGCATCAACAACCAGGTTCTTCTATCATACCCTTATTACTAGTTTCTTATCTTCTTCCTTAATTAAGAAATGAGTCTAAATTAAGAGAAATAAATACCATACATGTTATCATAATAACAAGTAAATAACTCATTATATTTATCAAAAAACAAGATAAAGTTATCATGTTCATCAATTTTGACTTCACGAGAAACTATAATAGGTTGAGGGCATGATAGAGTACCAAATTTGATGCAAGTATTTTATTTGATAAACATAACAATGCCATATTATAAATGATATGGTGCATTAGGTAAATAATAAATTGGATTAGCTTTAGTATCGATGTTAGTGATGAAGTTGTTGAAACAAGGGGTTTTATTTTTGAAATTTCCATGTTTTTGATGTTGCTAAGTAAGTTGAGGTTCTCAAGCATGAAGAAATTCAATAATGGATTCATTTATAGGTAAAGTTGGAAGAGGGCCATAATACTCAACATCTACTTTGAGATTGAGAATTTTATTACCATGATGATCATATTTAGAATGTATCTAAAAGACATCTATGGCCTTGGCATCTAATGTAATCTCAGGAGTACGAGTAGGTTGATCAAATGAGATTGGTGTATTATTAGTTTCTTTGATGGGAGAAGAATCAAATCTAATGATGGGATATATATGTGGTAGAGAAGATGCAATAATTTTTGGATGTTTAAAAGGTAGGATTTGTTTGAACACCCAAGGAGTTTCAAGAAGTGGAAAATTAACAAGTAGATGACCTTTGAGAGCTAATTCAAAATTCATGAAAATGGTGTGAACATAATGATTTAAAGAATGTATTTGAGCTAAAGTTTTATAATAATGTTTAACATCTAAGTCTCATTATTGAGCTTGAGTCATGATATAGTTATCATTATAGGTTGGATAAATGGTACATGTTTGAGATTCAGGGGGATTTTTAGAAGGTAAAATTCTAAGATTACTGAACTTGTGTAGAGACATGATTATAAGATCTTGGAATAATTTGGCTACTCCATAGTCATTTCATGTGAAGGCATATTATGGTTAAAAATGTTCTTGAGTGTTTCATGGAGGGGGAAAATTATTGATCTCATTAATGAGATGAATATTGAGATCACAAGGTAATAAAGAGGGAGGAAGCCACTCTTATATATAAAGAGGTAGCCTAGTAGTGTTACAAGTATGTTACAAGTCAGTAGGTTCATCATCATCTGAATCAACAGGAGTGACCTATAAGTATGGATTGACTTTGATGAATTCAGGTAAGGGAGAACTATTGATGGTAGGAATGGAAAGAATGGATTACTAATATTTGAGATTGTGAAGTTGAATAATCACAGGATTGGGATTGGCCTCATGCTTATACCATTTGCCATTATATATGAATTTGATGCATTGGCTACTAGAAGAGGTGATGGCCCTCATTCTATAAGTCCAAGTACAACCTAGGAGTATGTTATAAGATAGGGAAAATCAAGGACAATAAGTTTAGTTTAAACGGTCTTAGATCTAATTTTTAAAGAAAGATAAATACAATCAAGTGGCTTTTGATTAGTTTTATCAAATCCATAATAGGTGAGGTGTGTTTTCTTGAGATGATCCATATTATAGCCACGTTATTGGATTAGCCACAAAGATGTCACATTATTCGTCAACTAAAAATTTATGAATAAGGGTAGTATTAATGGCTATTTTAATGAATAGGGGTGGAATATAAGCATGAAAAAGGATCTCATCATTAATCATGTCCTCTTTAAGAAATTCAATGGATGGTTTGGAAGAAGGACAAATGGATTTGATGGTATGAATGTTGGTAGGTTAAGGCTCAATAGAGGGTGGTTCTTCATATATAGAAGATGGATCTTCAATTTCTTGTAATTGTTTCATGAGGAACTTGTGATGATAAAGGGAAGTACAAACTAAATCCATAAGGATAATATTGCAAGTCATGGAGTTGAGTTCTTTGATAAAGTTTCAATGGGATTTAAAAGAACTAGTACAAGGTTTAGAAGGTAAACTAGACTTTGAAGGAAGGGAAGTGGTTGTAGTCTTAAAAGAAGTAGGTGGTTCCTAATGGGCTTTTGAAGCTAAATCAGTGGTTATAGTATCCTTGAGAAGTTTGCATTCCATAGATGGTTTCTTAGATTTGGTGATAGGATCTTTTTGAGCTAGTTTTGTGATGATAGATGACCTTAGCTATGTTAACATATTGAGAATTTTTATAGTATTGGTCATAGTTGGCATCAATATCACAAACATCCTTGGTATTTTGTTTATTATTAGATGTGGTAAAATATTTTTGGTTATTAGAAGAGGAATCTTTAGGAGTTTGTCATTTTTGAGAAGTGGTGTTATACTCTTGATGATGGAGTTGGATCATGGCTTCATGATTGAAAGAATCACCAAATATGCATGAGACAATAAATTTAGTAATCCCTCAACAAGTTTTATGTTAATGATGAATTTCAATGTGGAACCATCAAAATTGAGTAGGGTCATACCATTTAGGGGGATTATTAGGATAGGTAAAGGGTTTATATGGTATTAAGAATTGTTTCATTTGTGGCATAGTTAATGGTATGTGAGAAGATGGGGGATTATCAGATTTGGCAAATCCTATTTTAGTTTGAGGAGTACTGCCAGTGATAGCATTATTAAAAGTTTGAAAATATCCTTTAAGGAATTTGGTATTAGGTTCAAATTTCTTCTTGAGGAAGTCTTGAAGTTTGGCTTAGTCAAGATCTTTGTTAAGTATTTGAGGATAAATTGTTTGAACCTTATATTGAATTTAAAGAGTTAAAGTAGTTATAAAGAGCTTGAACAAATTATCATTAGTCATATTATGGTCAACCTTGTGGGCTAGATATTTCAATTATTTGATAAAATCATGAGCTAATTTGGTGGGAGATTACCTAGCATTAATGAAATAGTTAAGGTAATTTTTGGGAAGGTTATTATGTTTAAAATCTTTAACTAAAGAATTGACTAAATCTTCAAGTTGTTAAATGGAATTATGGGGAAGTTAGTTGTACGATTCTAATACATATCCAGTGAAGGTTTTAACTAGAATTTTAGTTGTGGTCAAAGTATTAGTTTGGATCCACTCTTTATAAAGATTGCCAAATACTTTAAGAAAAGATGCATGGTCTTTAGTTGCATCATACTTGATAGTTGGATATATATTACCAATATCAATGGACAATATGAAAGGAGCTAAAGGTCCATTTTCGATATTTTGAAGCATTTTTTTATTCATGATAGGCTAAGGAGTAACATTTTTTTAGGCATCTATAATATGTGGAGGAATAAAATTTAGATTAGCTTGAGGATTTAGAATTGGAGGTTGATTATCCATATTGATCAAATGAAGTTGTAATTACATCATTTGAGAGGCATTAAAAGTCTTCATTATTCTCAATTTTTATATGACTTGTGCAATAAGTCAAGTCATATCAATTGGCAGGTCAGTGTTTGTAGGAAAACTCCCCAAATTGGTATTAAGGGGAGGGTTATTGGAAGGTAGATTACCAGTGGGATTATCGGATATACTTGAGTAAATTTCTCCCACATTATGTTGAAAAACTTGAATGATAATTATATTAATAAGTACAAAAAGGATTGGATCCACCTATTTCATCTTGAGGTGTGATTTGAACCATGTTACAATCCACATATGAAGGAGGGGAAAAGGTACTCCGAGAGTGAGGTTTCTCTTAGGAGGTAAATAAAGGGAGAAAATAATACCCCATATAGTGTCTAAATGGATTCAAGTTGTCGAAGAAGATTCTAATATGGGATTTCATGATGTTTTGAGGAAATGAACATAATTTTAAGTAAGAAGAGAGAAATCAAGGATAGAGAACTAAGTTATCAAGATAGAAGAGCAATGTAAGCAATCAAATACAAGGTTGACTAGGTCGGTTGTGTATTACTAAAAATTAGGATGAGAAGAGTATAGAGTTTACTAGATCGATAGTGTACTGATGGATAAAAGGCAAATAAAGATACAAGGTCAACTAGGTTGACTTAGTATTGTAGAAAAAGAGAAACATAGTTTGATAAGCATATAGGGTCAACCAGGTTCACTTAGTACTATAACTTGATTGGCGAAAGAGAGTAAAAGATCAACCAGGGCAACTTAATAATATAAATAAGGAAAAACACAGTCTATAAAAGACTGTGTTGAACATAATGATAATGGGTTAAAATAGGGAGATATTTACAATGTAATTAAATCAAGAAATGAAAGGAAACACACAAATAATTAGATCAATGAGAATGATCCAATTGGGGAAAAAAACACAAAACCTTACACCAACATTGGCCAATGCAAGTTTTCTCAATATAACACATAATGATGAGAGAGAAAGTAATCAACTAAAAAGTAAGTTCTAACTAAGTGGTCATCTTATGTGTTATTAGATTATTAGAAAGTGTTATTTTAAGTGTGATAGGAAAGTTGGCTAAAATTAAGGACCTAAAAATCAATCTATGAATGGTTTTAGGATGTTTAGGCTGAAAGGTGTGAACTAGGAATTTGACTCAAGAGAGGATGGCTACTATGGTGTTAGTTCTAAAATGAAAACAAAATGAAAGAAACACACTAACTAGCATAGCATCTCTAGGCCTAGAGACTAGGGAGAGCTTAGTTAACAAACATGAATAAAACACACAACTAAAATGCAAAATAAACCTTCTTTTACCTACCTTGGGTGCTCCAAAATACTTTTTGTAGTGGCTTGCTCAGCTTGTGCTCATGAAGTCTTTAGCAATGGAAGCTTAGCTACCTCCATATCTCATTGGTACCTTATGGATTTTTCTTGGCTTGGCTTGAAGTCAATTTGGCATGGTAACACTAGTTGTAATGGCTTCTTGAAGATATTTTTGCATTATGACTTTGCACCAAAATAGCTTAGAAATGATGTTCATGGCCTCTCTATTTATAGATTTTTGTAAATGACTAGAATTAACTAGAACCATCCATCTCAAGATTGACATGTGTGGCTAAGGATTAGTCCAATTATGTAATTAAAATTATTAAATAGGCTCATAAATATTTTGGATAGAGGACTAATTAAGAGGCATGGAGGACTTTGATGAGGTATGGGAGGCATGAATCCTGAAATTTATGTCATTTATGGCCTAGGGATGTCTTCCAAATAAATGAGATCACCTAATGATCTAGATATTCAATATTCATTTCCAAAAATAAGTATTCAATAAGTTTTCATGGAATTCTTGATTAGGCTCTAATTTTTTTAATTAGCTCTTAAACATGTTTAATCACTTTGTTCACAAATTACTCAAACTGAACAAAATACCTTGTTATTGGTCCAAAATTTGAATGGATTAGAATTGGAAGGTGATGTTAGATGCATTGGATCCATTATCCCATTTAGGATTATACCAAAAACAAATAATGAAGGCATGTGTCTCATGAAAGAGATTTGATATAAAATATCAATCTAGAGCATCTAGGTGGAAAATTAGCATTTTGACTCAGAATGATCTGGTCAAAGTTAGCTGGCCCATAAATTATATTGCCCTATTTAATGATACTCTAGCCAAAATTAGCACTTCAATATGTTAGGTTTAAAGATTTTAATGTGATTGAGTGTTTTAAGCCAAATTGTGCATTTTAGGTGGAAATTAGTCAAAATCTTGGTTAGAGGTTATCGATGGCCAGATTAGGTGTCTACAGTCTACCCTTGTTTGGAAAGTTGTTGTAAGATATAAGCACAGTAATGTCTTCTCAAAGAATAAAAAGGTCCTATATGCCTACAATTACAATGATGATAATCTAATTGTATGATGCCCCCTCAAGGGAATGGTTGGCATAAGTAGGTTGGCAAAATGGTCCCTTAAAAAGAAATAATTGAAATGAGGGGACCAAAGAAAGGAAAGATGATGGGGTGAAAACACAATGATACTAAAAAAATAGTCAAAATCATTAATAATACAAGTGGGATGGTGTACAATGGTTTGTCAAAAATCAGTTATAAGCATTGTACTTTGATAGTGGTAACGTGGTATGATAACATAATGATTTTCCCAAAGGTAGTTATAATCATTAAGGAGATGAAGCTGCTCTAGTTAGGACAAAAAAATAAGATAATAGCATGCCCCTATATAGGAATAAAAAGTAAAGTCATGACAAAATAATGATTTGCCCAAAGGTGGTTATAATCATTAGACCCTGATTATGGTGAACATGATAAACTTGGCCAAGGATTATGATAACCCAACACAAAGGGTAATGATGAATTGGAACAACCTACTAGTAGGGAGATGCTCATTTAGACTAATAAAGGTTGAAATTCTTTCATGGTTAATTAATCTATTTGAGATATGATTGGGATTGAATCAGGATGTTAGTGCCAAAGAGATGTTGATGCCATCATTATTGAATAAAATTCTTGAATCTAAGGTTTGTTGTATCATGTGTCAGTGAGCATCATGGTATAACATCATAAGGACTTGGTCAAAATATGCATGAGGACTGACACCTATAATCCAATACTCAATAGAAAATAATGCACCAATGATAGAAACCATGATGACAATGTAAACATATGAATATGGATGGATTCAAGTGTAAGTGTCGGAAAGGAATCACCCAATTAACACACATAAACTAAATCAAGGCAAAAGTGATGAAAGTAAAAAAATAAACAGACAAACAAATAAATTAAGCAAAAATAAACAAACAAACAATGCAATAGAAACCCTACAAGCATTGCCCCTAGAAAATAGGTGACAACTTAACAAATGAACAAAATGGGGGAATATAAGAAAAATAAGTGGGTGGTCAAGTTGTCTCCATATACACTAGGAAAGTGGATGCTACCTACATAATTCCATGGATGCAATAGCCAATAAAAAACTTTAGGCCAAATGTAGTTCTCCTAGGGAATGGGAAGAATGTGATAACTAATGAAAACAAATATAATGGATGTGGGAGAAGAAGAGGAATGGTCTTGAAAAATAGTAAGTGCATGAGATAAAAATGCCAAAAAGGATGGGAAAACTAAATGACAAGTGATGTTCTTGTAACTTAGTAAGGGTTACCAAAATCCTTAAGGCAAAGAAGTGGTCAATTTTTTTGTTATTTTTTTAATGATTTTTCAAATGTTTTTGGAATTATTTTGGAGTATCTCAACTCAATCTAGAATAATGAGACACTATATGTTTCAACCTCACAAAATGGTGAGAGTGTGGCTTATGTTTCTCAAAAAATGGTGAGCGTGTGTTTTGAATTGCTCATAAAATGGTGAGAGTGTGGCTTAGGTTGCTTGTAAAATGGTGAGAGCATGGCTTAGGTTTCTCATAAAATGGTGAGATCATGGATTAGGGTGACTAATATAACTTCAATAAGTATTGATCATTACCTAAATAGTCCTAGAGTAGGACCTCAAGTCACTGTAGTTCCACCCTTATAGTGGAGGAATTCGATGAGTGTAGCAGTCAATTCAAATAAAACAAGCATAGTTGGTAAAAAGGGATAGTATGATATAGGAAGTAACAAGTTGGTATGTCAAGGCTTAATTTTTCACCTAGTTTTCCCATATGTATTCATAACTAGGACATAATAGCATATATTGATGCTACTAATTTTCTTAAAGGTAGTTATAATTAATAGCAAGATCATTGGTAAGAAAGAAATAACAAATGAAGGATGCAACTTCCAAAACTTCTTTCACCCTATCCCAAAATACAATCTTTTTCTGAAGTAATTAAAACAACTAATGAAACTAATTAGATACCTCGATGCTAAAAATATGTAATAAATGGAAAAAACCAAGGTCATATATGCTCAACTTTAGAACACACTAGGTCAATACAATAGAAGTAGAAAGTGGATATGGTGAAGAGGATGGATAAGGATGGTATTTGTACAAAGAATGATAGTGATAAAATGACATAACTAAAATGGTCCTTATAGATAATGCACCTTAAATTTCAAGCATATTATCACTTGAGATGAATAATATTCATTATCTTAGGAATTTCATCTCCATCTGGTGTGGTGAGCCTATATGCACCTGATCCATAATCTACAGTATAGATGAAAGACCCTATGCAATTTGGTTTGAATTTCCCTTTATGATTTTTCTTAGTCATGGTATTCTTTTGGTTTTCTTTAAGAACAAGATCACCAAGTTTAAATGTTCTATACTTTACACATCGATTATATTGGCCTTTGAGTCAGTTTTGATATGATTGAAGATTGTTGAGCGTAGTTGTGCATTTTTCATCAAGTAGGTCTAGATCTTGTAGGTGAGATACTCCATAGTCATGATCATCTAGTACATGCTTGAAAGAAATGCATAGTGAAGGAAATTTAACCTCAATGGTAAGGATGGCTTGAGTACTATAACAAGTGAGTATGGAGTGTGTTTTTTGGGGGTATGATGATTGGTACGATATGCCCAAAGGGCAAGGAATATTTGTAAGTGCCAATCATGATTGACATCATTGAGAATATTAACAATGGTTTTGTTGGATGCCTCAGTTTTACCATTACCCTGAGGGTAATATGCTATAGAAAAATGCTGTGTGATGTTATATTTAGTGCATATCTATTCTACATCCTTGTTCTTGAATGATCCTCCATTATTAGCTATAATTTTAGAGGGGATACCATAGCATTAAATGAGATGGTTGAAAATGAATTTGTAAATTTGCTTTCTAGTCATGTAAGTGAGGGGTATAGCTTTAACCCACTTAGTGAAATATTCAGTGGTGGTAAGTATATGTTTATGGCCATCAATGAAGTGGGGTTAATCTTCCCAATGAGGTAAATTCTCCATGTAGAAAATGGCCATGTTGTCAACGTTAGTTTGGGAGTTTTTGTTGGGGCATGTATCAGATTAGCATGCCATTGACATTTGTCACATTTTTTTTACATATGTAGTAGCATCTACATCCATTATGGGCCAATAATAACTAGTATGCAAGAGATTTTCGGATAGGAATGCCACACTAGAATGAGAACCACATACTCCTTCATGAACCTCTCTTAATGTTAGTGTATACTCTACCAAAGTTAAACAACAAAGTAGAGTTTCATAAAAATGTGATGGTAAAGGGTGGATCTAAGTAGAATATAACAAGTAGAATGATGAATGAAGGATTTGGTTGGTTTTTAAGATAGGTTAGGTGGTAGAACTTGGTCATGAGGGTAGTTGTAAAGGTATGAGTACAAGATAGAATTAGAACCAATAATATCACAAATCATTATAATAGTTAAAGGTTCATGAGATGGTGTTAACAAATGCTCGATGAGAAACTAATACTCTCTAGATTTATCTATTTATTGAATCAAAGAGCCAATAGTATCCATGGCATCTATAGTTTTGTTACTAGCCCTTGGTATGTGCTCAAACTAAATATTGGTAATTTATTGTTTAAGAATGTTGATCATGGATTTATATGGAACCAACTTGTCATCTTTGGTCTGATAAATGATCTGTGACCTAATTGATGATTAACTAAAAATTACCATAAACTTGGATATTATGTATATTCTAATGCACTACTTGTCAAAGTCATACAACAAGCACTTCATACTCGACCATGTTGTTTGTACAAAGAAAGATGATTTTGAATGATTTAGGGATTATATCCCCTTATGGTGTAATAAATAATAGGTTTGTCCCTAATCTATGTGCAGTAAATGAACCATCAAAATATATTTGACAAGGCTACTCCTCAAGAGGTGTGTCAATGATAGTCATTATGGATTCATCAAGAAATTGAAATGTGAGTGGTTGTGTGTCTATGAGAAGTTCTTCAACAAGTTGATCTGTAAGAACTTGTCCCTTGATTGCCTTCTGATTGACATACTCTATGTCAAACTCACTGAGAAGCATGATCCATTTAACCATTCTAGTTTGTAAATATATTTTATATAGTAGATACTTGATTGGATCTACTTTTTAAAGGGCCATGCTCTTATTATTCAACATATAATGGCACAATTTTTGAGCTATAAAGACCATGGCCAGATAAGCTTTTTTGATAGGTACATAGTTATGTTCATATGTAACCAAGGTATGGCTTAGGTATTATACAACATGATCTTTTCCATTGTCATCATGTTGAACCAAGAGTGACCCTAGAGCATGGTCGGTAGTTGATATATATAACAAGAATGGATTCCCTGGTATAGGAGGTAATAAAATAGGTGAATCAACAAGATAGTCTTTGAGTTATTGAAAAGATATTTGGTAGTGATCATCCTAGTGAAATGCAACTCCCTTATTTAAAAGGTTTGTAATTGGATGGCACTTATCTACTAACTGAGAGATGAAGCATCAAATTAACTGGATCTTACCCTACAAACTACTGACTTGCTTTAAATTAATTAGTTATAGCATCTCGGTTATAGCATGGACTTTAGCCGAATCAACTTCAATACCTCTATAAGACATGATGAAGCCAAGTAATTTTCCTAAAGTTACTTTGAACACACATTTCTTTGAATTGATTTTGACTTTGTACTTTTGTAATCTTTCAAATATCTTATGTAGAACTATTGGATGGTTGGCCCTAGTTTTAGATTTTCCTAATATGTCATATACATACTCTTCAAAAATATCATGCATCATATCATATAATATGATAGTCTTAAATCTTTAATATGTAACTTTAGAATTCTTAAGGACAAATGACATTACCTAATAACAAAGTGTTCTGCATAGAGTGGTGAACACTATTTTATGTTAGTCTTCTGATGCTATTCTAATCTGGTTGTATCCTAAAAATCCATCCATGAGTGAAAGCATTTCATAACCTGTCATGTAGTTGATGATCATGTCAGTATTAGGTAAGGGAAAATCATCTTTAGGACAAGCTTTATTGATGTCTCAAAAACTAGTATAGATTATTATCCCTTCGGGCTTTTTAATAACTAGTACCACATTAGAGATCCATTCTGAGTAGTTAATGGATTAGATACATCTTGCTTCTAAGAGTTTTTCCAACTCTTTCTTTACCAATACAATAATGTAAGGATGCATCTTATGTAACTTTTGTTTTACTAGTTTGGCATCAAGATTAACCACAAGGTGGTGTATCACCAAGGTGGGGTCTAAACTTGGCATGTCAGAATAGGCCCATGCAAATATATCTAAAATTTCTCTCAACAGAGTTGTATAGATGTCACATTCCTCAGTGAGGGATGCTCATAATTTTATCCATTTCAAGTTTGATGGAGTCTCAATATTTACCTCTATTGTATCTTTGACTAGAAAGGACAAATCATCTTCTAGGATAGTAGGCAATAACTTGAACTATTGAATTATGCTAGGGTCCTCTATTAGGACTTGCTCTTCAACTTCTCCTAAGCATGATGAATTTGAGTCCCCTAATGGGAGATCTAGTCATATGATAAAAATAGTTATAAATTCTTAAATAATTTAATCAAATACTTGTTATTACTCAAAGTTGAATTTGGATCCGTAGGCAAGTTCATCATTGGTGGTCTCTTGGTCTAAATTTGAATAAAAATGAACACCCCATCTAATGGCACTTGAAACAGGTTTTCACCACTAGACTAGCCTTTATCTTTACTTTTTCCCTAGTTAGAAAGTGCATCAAAGAGGTTTTTACTTTGGGACTTCAATGTTTTACTTATTTGTTTTTAGCTAAGCGTGATCACTCACTCTCTAAAACAGACTATAGGATCTAATGTGATTGAGAATCTTGATTTGTGATCTCCCAATGGAACATTTTCTCTAAGGCCTAAAAATTCACAAAATGCCTCATCATTCTGGAACTCGTCAGTAAGCAAACTAGATTCTTGTTGGTCCTAGTCTATTATTAATTGGGGATAATATAATGGCAAAGGGTTGTGATGAATGGCCAAGGTACGGGTACAGATGGCATGGTTATCAAACAAGTTGGTTTAAGCTAGATCATCAAAGGGGAGGAAATGATCGGACTCTACTTCATTGTTGGCATCATCATAACTAGGCACTGGTGATGAAGTTTGAATAAGATATGTGGGGTCACCTAGGTGGTTTAAATCCAAGTCCATAAGGTCTTTCATACTTAGTCATGGAAATTAGCTTGATGGTTCCTTGTTGATTCGGTTTGAGGCCTTTTCCTTCATAATTGTGATGCTCCATGAACTTATTGGGAATAGGATACTTTGAATTTTTATAATAATTAGCTTGGTTGTCATTGTATAACCATGACTCATCCCCTTAAAGAGGGTCAAGTTCTAGGCCAGATGTTGGTACAAATGTGTCATGTACCTTATCTTTATTATTTTGTTGCCAATGCATATGTGGGATGACTTTAGGTCAACCAAAGGTTTTTGGATTCTGATGAGTATTGGAAATATGAAACATATCATGGGTCACATACTCTCTTAGTCTATTATCTAAAATGGTGAAATGATTAGAAGCTTTAGGAGGTGGCATGTGGGAAAGGGAATCCAAGGGATTAGGAATTATGAAATTATCTGGTGAAGGATCAATAAGTATAAAATTTCCTTTATCCTAATTTAAACTTGGATTCATGCCATACTGATAATTATAGCTTTGAAATTTGGCCTCAAGATGCTTGTAGTGTTCATATGGGTGTAAATCTCTTGGAATATTCACTTCCATCCTTGAGTGGGAAAACTTGATACATTGGTGTAGCATTGATGGAACTGTATGAATTCCATGTAACCAAGGCTTTCCTAGAGTTATATTGTATGATATCTCAAGATCAAGCACATGACAGAGTGTATCATGGGTTAAAGGCTCAATGATAATTAGCAAACTAATGGTGCCTTGTGATTTTATTTCCTAATTATCATAGGCTTTGATGGTTATCATTTTTGGTTGGGGATCTACCATTGTGTACCTAAGAAGCTTGATGATATTTAGAGACACTATTTTGAGACCAGATCCATTATCTATAAGGACAAATTTCAATTTAGGCCATCTTATATAAAATTCTATGTATAATGGATTATTATGGAGCAGTCCAAGGGAAGATAGGTCACTTTGGTTGAATGTGACTTGTTGGGTTGGAGCTAGGTGTCCAACCAAAGCTTAAATTTTATCAAGGGATATGTCACTAGAAATAGTGGATTGGGTCAAAAAATCATTCAAGATGTTCTTTTGGATTATTGATGTTCACAAAAAATCTAAAATATAAATTTTTGCTAGTGTCTTCTGCAATTGTTTCACAGTATCAAACTTCTTATCTTGGTTAGTAGTGAATAGTTTATTTTGAGGCTAAATGGTTGGTTGGATGATAGGCAAAGTGGTAGATGGTTGTGGGCCTATGATATTAATCTTCAACCTCTATGTTATGATTTCACAATTATGATTAAATACTAGATCATTATTGCTAATAGATATTGATAATGGTTTGGTACTAGACAGGACAAGTCTCAACTATCAGTGCACTTACATGTGGTCACATGGCAAGGATAAGTTGTTGATATAAGGTATAAAATGGGAAGTCTTAGTTTGCTAGTTTACCTATATGCATTCATAGGTCAAAGAAGGATTATCCATGTATTTTTTCTAAATGTTTTTGTTTAGCAATAGTCTAGGCTGATTAGTGCTTGGTCTAGGATTAAAAGAGATGGTATTAACACTAACCCTTGGAATATGACCTACAACCCTATTGTAGTCATGTATAATTGCATGGTAGGTTTGTTGGTTGTTACTATTATAACCTTAGGTTTGTCCATTATTCTTTCATTATGGGTTCTATTATTGATTTTGTTGGTTTGGCCTTTGATTTTGATACTAATGATTTTGCTACTGCACTGGCCATTATTATTATTATTGTTGATTATTTTATTTCTATTGCTTGTTATGTCAAGGAAAAGGGTTTTGATAAATCCCAAGAGTTTTATTGGAAGTGGAAGCACCATTATCCAATGTTATATCCCCATTCTCCAACATATTCTCAATTAAATACTTGATTTGGACACATCTTCATAGATTATGCCCATTGACCCGATGATAGTCAAAAAATTCATTTTCATGGTACCATTTAGGATAAGGAATGCCTTATGGTAATGCTTTAGTATAGTCCAACTAATCAAATTATTAGTATAAATATTGAAAAATATAGACTCAATAGGTTCTCCTAGGTCACTAAAGACATGATGTGTAGGCACAGTTCTCCTAGGAGGGGTTTACAATGGTAACAATTATTGTATTTGTTTTTTTAGGTCTTGGTTGTTGTGCTTGTGGTATTGGTTATAGAGGTTTCTAGGTAGGATTACGTTGAAAAGGTGGTGAAGATGATGTTTTCACTATTTGGACATGATAGGATTCAATTACTCCATTTACAATAACATTCCTATTACAGTTGAATTACTTCAATCTTTCATGTTTATTGGCTTGTGCCGGTTGTGATGTTGGTGCTTGAATGAGATGTTGTTCATTTTCTTGATTATTACCTTGATTTTTATTATTTTAATTAATCTTGATAAATCCTTTATTGATGAGCACTCATTGGTCTTTGTCGATGATTTCCTTGAAAGTATGTGTATATTGTAGTTCTAAATGATAAGCTTTCTCACTATGAAATTTTTTGGTAAACACAACTAATCATTTATCTAATAAACTATGGGTGAAATAGCTTATAATATCTCTCCATCACTATAAATTACTTTAAAAACTCTCACCATCCTTTTTCATTTCTTTCGTTAAGTTCACTAATAAAATCTCATGCTCGAGATTATAGGAAAAGTGCTACACAAACTTATTAGAAAGATCATCAAAATTCATTACTAAATTTTTGGGAAACTTTAAAAATAACTCCAAGGCTTGTCTAGCCAAGCTCCTTAGAAATAATTGAAAAATGTATATGTCACTATATACCACTAGTTGACATGCAACAAAGAATTCGGTCAAATGAGCCTTAGGATCACCTTTCCCTTTGTAATTGTCAATTTTTGGTGGTTCATATCTTGGAGGAAATGGTATCTAAAAATACTCCATGTTGAATGGGTAGGAATGCACATCATCCAATTTAATTTTTTTTTATATATTTACCATCTTAAATGGCAATAATTGTATCCTTCATCTATTACAATTCTTGGGATAGGAAACTAGAAGGAACATTATTTTGATGGAGAATTTGGGTAGGTGGTTAGGAGGTCACAAGTGGGACACTTTGACTATGTTATGATGGAGATAACTATTGGGGTACATTGGTTTGATTGGGGAATGGACCAGGAATACACATAGATGGATTAGGATGTATGCAAAATTGCACAATATTCTAGTTTGGATTGGTGATAAAGGTCTGACTTGGAGGATTTTGTGGTTGGGATGGAGGGATATAACTATATTTTTCCTAATGTGGTTGAAAAGGTACATGTTGTCAACTAATATAATCTTGTTGTTGAGTGGGAACTTATGGACCAAGACCCTATCTTTGAATTTGTGGCATATTTCGAACCAACGGTTGTCTAGTATGTACTTGAGAAACATGGAGACCTCCTTGTTATACAAATATCTATGGAGAAGTAAAAACATGTTTCATATTCAACATCTATCGCTAACCAATATTTTCACATTATTGGCTTGTCATTGCTTGGTTTTAAATTGGCATATTAGTCTACAATTAAAGAGGTATGTTCATCATTTCCTGGTGAGGTAAAATAGTGTTTGCCCTTGATTGAGGTGGCAATGTATTTTTCCTTTATTGCATTGATACACTAGATTATGTCTACTATTGTAGAACACTACTCATTACTTGTTGAAGAGGATTAGGGTTCATTACATTCTATCATTGAGGTATGACATTAGCTATTGTTTAATTACCTAATCCCATAGGTTGTACACTTGAGGAAGCATCTAGTTGAGGTTGGGATGTAGAAATTCCTATTCCATAGTATGATGATCTACCCATGGGATTAATTATAGGAACCTATTATTGGCTAGTTATTTGTGCATAGTACCACTTTGATCGGGATTAGATGTTGTTTGCACATTGTCCACTATATTTGGTTCATTGTTATATGTAGAAGTTGAAGACATTTCTTCAATGATGGGCATATACATCAAGATATCTATCAAACTATTTTGGAAGAATGGGTCAAAACTCAGATTCTCTTGTCTAGTTAACTCTATCAACACTCCTCTTGAAGGAACTAGGTCAATAAGAGGCTTGCTAACCATTTTCATCTAATTGAAATTATGTGCTAGATTTAGGTAGGTTTGATATGTTGTCTACATTTGATTAAAGTGATCTTATATGATGTTTTTGCCTTGATTAGATATATTAAGATCTTGGTACGTTGTTTGGACTAGAGCTATAGAATTGCTAGAAGAAGCCTGTTGATCATAAATGATATTATGGGGCACTCTTACTAGACTTGATAAATTTTCATGGGGAATGTACACTAGAAACTTGGCCCCTACCTCTATGGCTCTAACCAAAATGTCATCTTTATTTTCTAACAAATGTTTCTCAAATAAAAATGGATCATAGGTGGAAACCGTATTAGTAGAATATGATTGTTGAAGACTGGCTCATCCACTATGTGTATTATAGCTAGGTATTATGTGGTTTGTTCTTGTTCTTGTTCTAAATAAGGTGGTGTTCTAAACAAATAGTTAGCCAATAGATATTGGCTTTATGCCCTTGATTAAGTATTATAAGAGGGATAAGAATCCATCTCATAATCAATATTATCCGCATAGGTTTCTTGTACCACTACTTCCTATGAAACTTCATTACTAATCCATAGATTGTACATGAGTCCACTATGAGTGTATGAATACATGTTGGGATCCATATTCAATGTTTTGTGATAAAAGTTGAAAGATTTCTATAAAAAAAAGACAATATCTAAAATAGATGATGTTCCAACTTGGTCTAGATTCATCAAAAGGTTTATGAAAACATTTGTGAGGAAAAAATCTAACATGAAGTATCTAACATTTCATTGTTCACACAAAGATAAGCAAGTAAATGGACCAAAAATAAAAATTACAAACTCTAAGGTTAAAGTGTTTCAAATTAGTCTAATCTAGGAATTTAAAATTTGCTAGGTCTTTTGGAAAAATGCGGCATCAAAAGCTACGCTCAAACAAGGCATGCACTAGGACTCTTGGCCAAATGGTGTCAATAGCTAGACTTTGAAATAGATGAAAGTTTTAATCTAATGGATTTGAAACACTTATAACAAACACTAGGCATTTGATTCTTGTACATGAACTTGATCAACTAGGTATAAGTTATGAAATAAAAGACACTTTAGAAATAGTTTATTTTCTCACAAAAAATGGTATAAAACTTGGTTCTTTTGAGAAACAAGATAGACAAAAGTGAATAGTATAAATATTTTAGACAAAAGATCATAAAATTACACTTGGATTGATGTGAAAATGTAGGGAAAATTTTGAACTCTATGCAAGAGGGTCTATGAGATAATATTTGAAATGTTTTGGGTAGTTTAATGATGTTATACTACCCAAAAGGTGTGATAAAAGAGTTTGTTTCAAAAATGTTCTAAGGCAAAGATAATTTCCCACAATTTTGATATCATAACCCTACTTTTATTGACTCAAAATGTTGTGGTGCATAGACTTAAAGTGTAAGTGCTTAGCACAAAATGGCTTAAGTCTATCAAATAGTGATAATGATCTTGAGTCTAAAATGGCCTTCAACCCAAATTGGAGATTGAGCCTAAGTTCCCTCAAGTTTAGTGAAAATGGTGAACCCACTTAACACATAAACCATATAAACTTATAAAGGTGTAATTTCCAATTTATATTATAAGATAAGGACCTTAAACAACTTTGGTAAAGGTTTAGACTCAATTGGGTAGCATAACTATGCCAAAGTGGATGATATGACTCTCAATATTTTGATGAACTTTGAACAAGGCAAATTGATGATCTCATGTGAGAAGCATAATGCCTCTTTGTTCAAAGGAAAATTAAGATCATGTGTTTGGTTTGAATTATTTGTTTACACCAAGTTTTGACTTTAAACAAGACTCTAATCTAGGACAAGACCAACTAATTAAGCTCTTAGATCCTAAAATGACAAGGTTGTTTGGTATTATTGGAATCTGTCAATATACATCATTTGAGAGGATTTGAAGTGTTCATCAAAAAGTAAATGTACATTATATAGTAGGGTTTTTACACACCCCCCTTATTTTAAATAATAGTACTATAACATGGACCTTGAGGTACACCTTGTACAAACAATACTTCTGTGGTAAGTGGGTATTTGTCTAAGATCTAACAAGTTTTGAAACATTCTAGGGGAATCAATTGCATAATGAATTTCACACCAAACAATGCAAAAGACAAACATGGATTTTGGGTCCATATCACTTGGCTTATTGTAAAAATGTCTAGTCCAAAGTGCCACTACGCCCTACATGAAACTCCAATTAAGATCCAAATGAAGTCAATATTTAGAGGTGAAACCTCAGGTCAAAGCTTCTCTAAATAACTCATAAGAGGTGATGAATTCCCCTTCACAAGCCAAGTTTGCATAAAATTAAAGAAAGCATGAAAGTAGAAAGATTGTAGGGTCATTTTCAAGGTCACCCAAACTTTTGACGAGTTTTTGGGGAGTGATTTAGATGATTTTTTTAAGCCTTGGATTAGGATACTTGTAATAGGAATGGTGCTTTTTATTCTAAAGGTTCCCTAAAGGGGACAAATGGAAAAGCGTACATGCAACATCCCTCTTTTTTCCGAAAAAAAAAAAATCTAAACAACTAAGTGAATAAAAAAATCTTGAAAAGGTGATTTATTTTCTAAGCCCAAATGAAAAATAAGGTGGTGTTCATTTGACCCCTTGGTCTTAGTTGCAAACTTTGAAAACATTCACCATAAACATTCAGAAAAAAAATTAAACACAAAAACAAGGTTCCTAATTGATTTTTAAGCATGCAAAAGGTGATAAAAACATGTTTTTAGCAAATGTCAAGCTTGGTCCTACAAAAAAAAAAAAAAACATTAGAATGTCTTTTAGCCTTGAAGCTCTTTTAGATTTGAAATAATGAACTTTAAAAAAAGAGCTCTTGGGTCTATGTTTTAAGAAAACCAAAGTGACCGATGTCGGTTATGTAACCGATGACAGTTACATTTTCTAAAAAATGATGGGTATATAACTAATGTAGATTTTACTAATTGATGTCAGTTAAGCTATCCAACTGATGCCAATCTTACTAGCTGATGTTGGTTAATGTGTAAATCTGTGGCAAACAAAAAATGGAAAAATAAAGTTAGAAAATAAATTTTCAAGATTTTTAATGGTCCAAATAAATATTTTAAAGGTTCAAAATTATCTTCTTCATGTGTGGAATTCATCTAGTCCCATTGATCATGTCATTATGTGAACTAGGAATTTGACTCAAGAGAGGATGGTTAGTATGGTGTTAGTTCCAAAATGAAAACAAAATGAAAGAAACATACTAACTAGCATAACATCTCCAGGCCTAAACACTAGGGAGAGCTTAGCTAACAAACATAAATAAAACACACAACTAAAATGCAAAAGAAACCTTTTTTTACCTCCCTTGGATGCTCCAAAATGCTTGTTGTAGTGGCTTGCTCGGCTTGTGCTCATGAAGTCCTTGGCAATGGAAGCTTGGCTACCTCCATCTCTCCTTGGCTTGAACTCAATTTGGCATGATAACACTAGTTGTAATGGCTTATTGAAGATATTTTTTCGTTATAACTTTGCATCAAAATAGCTTAGAAATGATGTTTATGGCCTCTCTATTTATAGATTTTTACAAATGACTAGAGTCAACATGAACCATCCATCTCAAGATTGAGATGTGTGGCTAAAAATTAATCCAATTTTTCAATTAAAATTGATAAATAGGCTCATCAATATTTTGGATAGATGAGTAATTAAGAGGCATGGAGGGCTTTAATGAGGCATGGGAGGCATGAATCCTGATATTTGTGTCATTTATGGCCTAGGGATGTCTTCCCAAGAAATAAGGTCACCTAATGATGTAGATATTTAATATTCATTTCCAAAAATAAGTATTAAACAAGTTTGCATGAAATTATTGATTAGGATATAATTTATTTTAATTAGCTCTTAAACATGTTTAAGCACGTTGTGCAAAAATTACTCAAATTGATCAGAATGCCTTGTTATTGGTTCAAAATTTGACTGGATTAGAATTATAAGGTGATGTTAGATGCATTGGATCCATTATCACATTTAGGATCTTACCAAAAAATAATAATTAAGGCACATTTCTTATGTAAGAGATTTGATAGCACATATCAATCCCGAGCACCTAGGTGTAAAATTGACATTTTGACTCAGAATGATTTGATCAAAGTTAGCTATCCCATAAATTGCATTTCCCAATTTAATGATACTCTAGCCAAAATAGATACTTGAATATGTTAGGTTCAAAGCTTTTAATGTGATTTAGTATTTGTAGGCCAAATTGTGTATTTTAGGTGGAAATTGGTTAAAAGCCTAGTTGGAGGTTATCGGTGGCCAAATTTAGGTGTCTACAAATTGCCCATATTTGGGAATGTGTTGCAAGCTATAAGCATAGTAACATATTCTCAAAGAAATAAAAAGGTCATGTATGTTTACAACTGTAATGATGATAAAATAATTGTATGATTTCCCCTCGAGGGAATGGTTGGCACAAGTAGGTCAACAAACGGTCCTTTGAAAAGAAAGAAGTGAAATGAGGGGTAGAAAGAAAGGAAAGATGATGGAGTGAAAACACAATGATACTAAAAAAGTAGTCAAAATCATTGAGGATGCAAGTGGGACTGTGTATAATGGTTTGCCCAAAGGTGGTTATAAGCATTGTACCCTGATAGTGGCAATGTGGTATGATAACACAATGATCTTCCCAAAGGTGGTTATAATCATTGAGAAGATGGAGCTTCCCTAGTTAGGATAGACAAAAAATATAATAACATGGCCCTATATAGGAAAAATAAGTAAAGTGGTGACAAAATAATGGTTTGCCCAAAGGTGGTTATAATCATTGAGAAATGTAGGTGGAATGGTGTGCAATGATTTGCCCATAGGTAGTTATAATCATTGGACCTCGATTATGGAAAACATGCTTAACTTGGTCAAGGATGATGATAACCTAATATAGAGGTTAATGATGAATTAGAACAACCTACTAGTAGGGATATGCTCATCTAAACTAATAAAGGTTGAAATTTTTTCATGGTTAATTACTCTATTTGGGATATGATTGGGATTGAATTGAGATGTTGATGCTGAAGAGATTTTGATTCTACCATTACTAAATAGAGTTCTTAAAGTTGAGGTTTTTATATCATGTGTCGATAGGCATCATGGTATAACATCATGATGAGTTGGTTAAAATATGCATGAAGATTGACTCTCATAATCCAATACTCAATAGAAAACAATGCACCAATGATAAAAACCATGATGATAATGTAAACATATCAATATGGATGGATTAAAGTGTAAGTGTGGGCAAGGAATCACCCAATGAACACACATAAACTAAATCAAGGCAACAATGCTAAAAGTAAATAAATAGGCAAACAAACAAAAAAAATAAGCGAAAACAAACAAATAAACAATGTAATAGAAACCCTACGAGCATTTCCCCTAGAAAATAGGTTACAAATTAACAAATGAACAAATTGGGGGAATATAATAAAAGGAAGGGGTGATTGAGCTATCTCCATATGCACTAGGCAAGTGGACACTGCCTACATAGTTCCATGGATGTAATATCCAATAAAAAACATCAAGCTAAATGTAGTTCTCCTAGGGAATGGGAAGAATGTGATAACTGATGAAAAAAATAGAATGGATGTGGGAGAAGAAGAGGAATGGTCTTATGAAATGGAAATTTCATAAGAGAAAATGGCCAAAAAGGATGGGGAAACTAAATGACAAGGGATGTGCTTATAACTTAGTAAGGGTTCTCAGAATCCTTAAGGTAAAGAAGTGGTCAATGTTTTTATTGTTTTCTAATGATTTTTAAAATATTTTAATAATTGTTTTGGAGTATCAACTCAATCAAGAACGACAAGACACTAAATGGTTCAATCTCTCAAAATGGTGAGAACATGGCTTAGGTTGCTCATGGTATATAAAAGAAGTGTAGAGTAGTTAGAGGAAGTATGGAAATAAATTTTCTTTATATATTTTAAGTCTAAGTAGATTTGGTATGAATAAAATTATAATGACCATCATCCATTGAAGAAGCAACATTATAAAGGTGTAACTTTGTTTTATGTGGAGGTTGGTGCCTTATAAAAAGAGATTGGTGTCTCTTGCTATGTTGATGCTTTGGCAGTGGAGATTGGTGTTTCTAGTAGGTTAGTTCCTTTTTTTTTTAAATATTTTATTATTTAGGATGGATTTGGATGGTAGATATAAGTAACTCTTATTTGTAATTTTTGCAGAGAGAGGGTTTTCCATGTAAATCTTTTATTTCTTAATAGATAGATCTTGTTTGAATTTTTTTTATTGTAGAAATTAATTTTAATAAATGAAAGTTATAAATCACATTGATTCATCCCCCCTTGAGTGTGTTGTGTTTTTAATAAATGGTATTAGAGATATTTCCTTTAGAAATATTCTAATCAATAGAAGGTAGATCTCAAGAACACACATGGTTAGTCAAGAAAGTTTATCCATAAATAAAGCTCTGTTGTTTGACAAAACAAACGATGCATTTTGGAGCATAAGAATGCAAACTTATATAATGGATCCTAGTTTTGATATCTTGAAATCAGTTATGATTGGATATACAACTCCAAAAACTCCACTAATCAATCAAGCCAAAATAACGTAAGTGAAATCAATGCCAAATAAATGAATGTAATCTTATATGGCTTGTCATAATTAGAGTTTATCAAGGTAATGCACTATGAATCAGTAAAAGAAATCAAAGACAAAATTCAAAACATCTATGAAGGTGATAATAATAATATAAATCTCTAAAACCATATAATATAGATTGAGATTTTTAATATGTAATATGAAGGAAACATTGTGGGTTATCTTCTTCATGTATGAAACTATCAACACTATCATAAGGCTTGGTGAAAATGTTTAAGAATCCATAATCATTCAAAAAGTGCTAAAGTCACTTCCCTTGAGATTGAATGCAAAAGTTTTTTCTATTTAATAAATGAAGGACCTAGACTAATTAACAATGGATGAGTTTCATGGGATCCTCGTAGTGTATGAAATGAGAACTGAAAAAGAGATGCCTAAAAAAAGGAAGGAACTTTTAAAGCTTCATAGAAAGTGAAGAATAAAGAGCCTAAATTAAGGGATAGTACCAATGATGAACAAGATGAAAATGAGGGCCTTTTTATAAGAAGTATTAAGAAAATATTTGGCAAATACAAAGGTAAGCTACCTTTCAAATGTTTTAATTGTGGTAAAATAGGACATTTTATTTTTAAGTGTCCATATAAGGATGATAGTGATGATGAATAAAATCATAATGAGGAAATGAAAAATAAGGAGATCAAACCTCATAAATATAAGACAATATACAAATAAAATGGATATAATATTTTTTTAAACATAATAAAAGTCTCTATTCCAAAAAGGATAGTAGCTTAGCTGAGGAAAGTGATGAAAGTATATCAGATAAAGATAGAGAAGAAACCCTTTTCATGGCTATAGAAATAAAAAGTGATGGATTATCAAATAAAGAGACCTCGATAAGACAGAAAATAAAATATATATTTAGAAGAGGAAGAAGATGTTGAATATGAAGGAGAAGCAGATCTTGAAAAATAACTCATTTGTGCTTTAAGTGAGATAAAGGTGCTTAATAAAAATAATTTGAAACAAAAATTATAGATTCAAAAATATTAATAAGAAGATTATGTTTTAAAATTGAGAATGTCACAAAGTGATGAGGAATTAGAAAAGACTATCATCAGAATTAAAACTCAACTAGAAGAAGCAAAAGGGTTAGAGGATGAGGTGAGAGTCAAATTGAAGACACAGGAAAATAATTATAGAAAGCTATAATATGAAGTAGTTACTTTGAGAAAAGAATTGCACAAGATAACTACTTAGCTAAAAAATATTTTAAAATTTGAAAAGAGTACTGAAATGTTGGGTGACATACTATATTACCAAAGGTCACCAATCATTAAGCATGGTCTTTGTTGTGAAGGAAACCAGAAGATCATTTAAGAAGGCTAGAGTTCAAAAACTATAGAACCACCAAATAAAGTATATATAGAGAAGCCCAAAAACTATGTAGATGTACTCAAGGGGTCCATCAATGGTGAAAATGACAATAAGAAAGAGCATGATACTTATCACAAATATAAAAAAAGGTGAGTATAGACCCATTAAAAAAATTTAGAAATCATTCCTTCCAAGTCATTAATATGATCAAGTACCCAAGTTATTTTTATGATTATTATTATTTATGTAATCATTTTGGGCATAAATCAATGGAGTGTAAGACACGTTCAAGAAATAGGTATGCATGGGATAATGACAAATGTGCTTATGGATTTTCAAGTAGAAATTATAACTCATTTGTCCCTTTATAAAATACAATGAGAATAGTATTATATATTATAAGTGTGATAACTATGGGCATATAACATGTTTTTGTAAATGCATTTTTTTATAACCTCTTAGACAAGACAAGAAAGTAGATGGTACTTTTGTACATAAAAGAGAATTTTAAAAAAATATAGAAAAATAAGCAAAAAGAAGATAATTAAGAGAAGGATAAATCTATGCTTGTGCAAACAACATTTCGTGCATGAGATGAAGGGAAATAATGGTACATTGATAGTGGGTGCTCAAGTCACATGACTAGAGACAAGATCAAATTTCTATCCTTGAAGGAAATAAGTGAAGGCACTATAAAATTTGGAGATAATACTATGACAAGAATAGTTGGAAAAGTTACTCTTGGTCTTGGCAATGGGAAGATGAAAACATAAAATGTCTTGTATGTTGAAGTTTTCAAGCATAATCTTATAAGTATTAGTCAAATGTGTGATTAATGACACATCCTCACATTTTATGCTCAAGGGTGTGAGATCAAGAAAGTAGATATAGGAACACTAGTTGCAGATACTAATATAAAAACAAAAAAACTTAAAAATGTTTAGTGAAGTTGAGGGAGAAAACTTAAATATGATTAAAATTAATGAAATATGGCTATATCATATAAAAATGGGCCATATGAACTTTGAAAATCTGGTGAAAATTAGCACCAAGCAAGTTGTAAGAGATATGCCAAAAATTAAAAAATCTTCCAATACTCTTTACAAGTAGTGTTAGCATGGGAAACAAACAAGGGTAAGTTTTAAATCAAAAGAGAATAAAAAACTAAGACTTTGGAACTAATACATAGAGAGCTTTGTGGGCCTACAAGAATGCAAAGCATAAAAGGTGACATTTCTTTCATGTCACTCATTTATGATTATTCTAGAATGACATGGGTCACCTTTTTAAAAGAAAAATCTAAGGAATTTTATAAATTTAAATATTTTAAAGCCTTGGTTGAAAATAGAACTAATTCAAAGATCAAGTGTTTGAGATCAGATCAAGAAGGTGAGTTCCTCTAAAATAAATTTGAAGATTTCTATGAGCATCATGGTATAAAAAGACACTTCTCAGCTACAAGAAATCCACAATAAAATGGATTTGTAGAAAATAAGAATCAAACTATTCAAGAGATGGAACAAACAATGTTGAACAAATCTAAGCCATCAGATCATTTTTAGAGAGAGTCAGTTAACACCACAGTCTACATTTTGAATAAAGAGAAAATTAGAGTAAACAATAAAAAACACCTTATGAGCTATGGAAGGGTAGATCAACATCAGTTAAATACTTCAAGGTTTTTGGGAGTAAGTGATACATCAAAAGATATGTCTAAGAATTTGGAAAATTTGACTCTAGATCTAATGAAGCTATTTTTCTTGGATATTCCTCAAGAAGTAAGGCATATATATGTTATAATAAAATCCTACAAAATATTTTAAAAAGTGCCAGTGTAAGAATGGATGAAACAAAGTCTCTATAAGAGAGTGTACAAGTAAATGACAATTTAGAAGAACCAAACTACAAGGAAGAAGAAGAAGAAAAACAAGAGGAAGTGAAACATGAAGATACAAAGGCACCATCTAGAGTTGTTCAAAAGCATCACTCAGTTTATCAAATTATTGGTGATATAGGTGTTCAGGTGTAAACTAGAAGAAGATTAGTGATTACATTTGAACAAGTATACTTATCTTTACTATCTAACATAGAGCCTAAATTTTTTGAAGAAGCTAGCAATGCTAATTATTGGATTGATTCTATGGAAGAAGAGCTTAATCAAATTAAGAAGAATGAGACTTAATAGCTCATTCCAAGACCAAAAGATAAAAATGTAATTAGTAATAGGTGGGTGTTGAAGAATAAGTTGAATGAATATGTCCAAGTGACAAGTAATAAATCAATGTTAGTTTATAAAGGATATGCTCAAATTGAAGGTATTTATTTTAAATAAACCTTTGCCCTTACTGTGAGACTAGAAGACATTAGAATGTTTTTGGCATTTTCTAGTTTTAATAACTTTAAATTTTATCAAATGGAGGTCAAGTATGCTTTTATCAATGGAAATTTAGAGGAAGGGGTATATATAAAACAACCTAAAGGTTTTATTTTATCAAAAAATAAGGATTGTGTGTGTAGGTTGAAAAAAGCACTCTATGGGCTAAAGCAAGCCCCTAGAGCCTATTATTCAAGACTTGATAAATACCTATAATAAAAAATTTATAAAATAGGAGTCACTGGTAATAATCTTTACATCAAGACTAAAGGTGAAAATTAGGTGATTGTTGTGATTTATGTGGATGACATCATTTTTAGAGGATATAGTGAAAAAATGTCCCAAGAATTTGCAAAGGACATGAAAAAAGATTTTGTGATATCCATGCTAGGATAAATGTAATTTTTTGGTTAAAAATATTTCTCAATCTAATAAAGGAATACTTATCTCACAAACCAAGTGTGTCATGGAGATGTTGAAAAAGTTTGGAATGGAAGATTGCAGACCAGTTATCACACTCATGGTTATAGGATATAAGTTAATTAAAGATGATGAATCTCTTGAATCAAATCATACACTTTACAAATCAATGATTGGTAGCCTACTATACACTATAACATTCAAGATAGACATCATGCAAGTTATAGGCTTAGTAGCACAGTTTCAAGCAACACCAAATGAATCTCATGTGCAAGATGTGAGAAGAATATTGAAATATCAAAAAGGCACTTTGGATTATGGTTTATGGTATCCAAGATGTGAATATTTCACTCTAATAAAATATATAAATGTATATTGGTAAATAAGTGTTAAATGATAGAAATTTTAAAAGTGGAGCAATATTATTAACTAGTAATAATCTAATGTCTTGGTTAAGCAAGAAGTATCCTTCTACCTTTTTATCCATGGTGGAGGCAAAATATATAGTAGCAACATCATGTTGCCCACAAGTTATTTATATGAAGAAAACATTTAAATACATTAAGGTATAATATGATCATCCAATTACAATACTTTTTTAATACACTAGTGCAATAAATATTCCAAATAGTACATTCATGCACTCTATAACAAAGCATATTCCTATCAAGTATCATTTATTAAGAGAAATAATATCAGAACATGTTAAGTTGGAGTAAATTACCACAAAATAATATATCAAAAATATTTTCATGAGATCCCTTCTAAAAGAGACTTTTGATTATCACAAGTAGAAATTGGGAGTGATATATTTTTCATCTAGTCACTCAGTTCTTAAAGAGAAGCATTAGTTCAGGGAGAGCTAATCACTACATTATCTTTTAGCTTCATCGATACTTTGGTGACATACATATAGAAGATAATTTAGGGAAATATCCACCATTGAATATTCATTTTGATAGTAATGATCATATTTTTTCAATTGATGTCAAAGGGGGAGAATTACATCAAGGGGGAGAATTGTAGTATTTACAGATTATTTCCTTGAAAGGTTGAGGTAAAATCAATGATAAAGGGAGATATTTTTTTAAATTTCATAATTGATGTAAATGAAATTTAATTTCATGATTATATTCAAGTGCTAATTTATTATGATTAAATTAAATGTGACTTACTAATTAATTATGGAGACTTATTTAAAATAGGTTGTGCATAAACAAAGGTTGGATGACACCTAATTATTAGTATCTAAGTTTGGGGATAAGTCATCCAAATTGAAATGTAAAGAGACACATATTTTTAAAGAAACACCTCCCTTAATAAGTCACCCTTCTCCATGAAGATGCATCAAGGGATATAAACAAAGTGTAGAGTAGTTGGAAGAAGTATGGAAATAAATTATCATTTTATCTTTTAAGTATAAGTAGATTTGGTATGAAAGAAATTATAATGACCATCATCTATTGAATAAGCAACATTATAAAGGTTTAACTTTGTTTTTTGTGGAGGTTGGTGTCTCATAAAAAGAGTTTGGTGTCTCTTGCTAAGTTGTTCTTGGTAGTGGGGATTGGTGTCTCTAGTAGGTTGTTGCCTACAAAATTTTTAAAAGGATTTAATTATTTGAGGTGGATTTGGATAGTAGATCCAAAAAAATCTTCTTTGTGATTTTTATTGAGATACGGTTTTCCACATAAATCTTGTGTTTTTTAATATATAGATCTTGTGTGAATGTTTTTATTGTAGACATTGTTTTTAAGAGAGTAAAGTTATAAATCACACTGATTCACCCCCCCCCCCCTCAGTGTTTTGTGTGATTAACAAGATGATTATGGATTAATCATTTATAATTCTAATAGTATGGGTCTAACATATGTTTAACCAAATGAATATTTAGGGAGTAGATTTGTATCCCTTTATAAAAATATAACAAAATAATATTTCATTATAAATAAAATAACATCATAGTAAGATCAATTAAGTAGTCACAGTGTCTCTAATATGAACACAAGTGATATAAGGCATTTTAAATAATAACCAATCACACATAACCTCCAAAAGACTCTTTTACAAGATTACCATAGTAAATGCCAAAATTTGGCCAACAATCGAAGTGTGATCCAAATAAACTAAAATAATGACTTTGCCTTTAATCCAAAAATTTTGACAAAATAACACATTGAAACTCATTAATTCATTTTCATATGTTGAGTGCGTAACAAAGACTCGCATCCTGATTACACTTTTTTTTATCCTGTCATAATAATTTCCAAGTTATTAGTTACCAAGGATGGTCCCAGTGACCTTCACCAAGTCCCAAAAACAAATCTTAAACATGACTAAACCTAGTCTAATACAATATGTAAATATTATTATTTAACATTTATGACCAATTACTACTCCAAAATATAAATAACTATATAGTTTAATAGGATTTATTACCTTAAGAAAACAACCATGCTTCTAACAAACCTCTTATCAAGAGTTGGAACACCATGCCTTAACCAATTCTTACCAAACCTAGTTATTATCCTTAGTTAATTTCCAACAAATTGGTGAATAAAAAAAGGGTCATGCCATACTCTCCCAATTTTAAAGGCACCACCTTGGTGCCTAAATAATAATGTAGGAAGTTAGTTACTTTATGCACAAGTCATACCTAATTTATTACACCTGCATTAATATATACTACCATCAACATTCATAATTTCTTAAATAATCTTTCCAAAATCTGAAATGAAATCAAAAGATGAAATAGTGCTTCTGATATTTATCTCTTTTATGGCATGAAATTGTCATATAAATAAGATGTAATTTCTATGGTTGCAACTGATATAACATCAAAAACTTAACTTTTAATAAGTTTTGAAATCTAAATGTGGTATTTTACATAAGATTTTAGTTACTCTACATGCATAATTTAATGATATTCACCATAAAATATAATTCATTACATTAAATATATTGTTACATGGAGATTCCACCACTATTGATTATGCTTCATGCATAATTCTATCATTCATTATAGAATGAAATTAGTAACCAACAATCATACTATTATGGTTATCAAATTTACATTATTCATGGATCAGTGTAGTGTCCCACACCTAACACATTGAACATTGGATAATCCAGCACAAGAATTCACATGTAACCCCTTCCCTAGGCTTATATCATGATATACAATAATTTTTAATCTCACGTGATGGTTCTAGGTATCCCATTCCCACCATCATCCTGCATTTATTTATTACAATCATTTAACAGTACTTAGGATTTCAAAAACCTACCTGATCAGGGCTTTACATTATTATTTTTGAATATAAACATACATGTTAGTCATGCTTTAAATTAGAATACTATTTATAGAATCCTCTTTTAGGTAATTCAACCATTAACATATTCACATCATGCTTTCATTTATTGCTTTAAATCAGAATACTATTTATAGAATCCTCTTTTAGGTAAATCAACCATTAACATATTCACATCATGCTTTCATTTATATCTAGTACGTTCCCAAATTTTAGCAAGTATAATGTTGTTGTTTTCATATAAAAGTCTAACTTGTAGGACCAGTTAGTGCTTCACAGGGCTAAACTAAGGAAATTTTACAAGGGTTTATTTTACAACCACATCTAAGAGGTGCATAAAGTAAAACCTTATCCACAAGGTGACCATTATACATGAAAATTCCATGGTCAACTTGTGGCACTCATGGTGCACACACCTGAATGAATCAAGCAACTACCTCATGCAAAGGGGGAAGTCTTTTTTCAACCTATGAGAGGATCCACTTCCTGGCCCCTACCTAGTATAAATGAATGCATATATAGTATTTTTTAACCTTCAACCTCATAATTTCATCATTATTCACTTCTATTGAAATAATGCATGGTCTTAAAATACCTTAAAATACTATACCTTGGGTGTTTTTAACTAGCAAATTTAATTTTAAAAAAACAAATTCTTTACACAGGTGATTTTTTATCATTCATAAGCTCTATGGGTTAACTTCATACAACATATATATGTGAAATACTCATAAAACAACACTAATATCAAGGAAAAATTATAAAATTTACATAATTAACCACATTCACTTATCATAAAGAGATTACAAAATTGTTATATTTCTATTCAATAACACATAGCATATGGAATTCTTACATGCATGAGTAAATCACATGAAATAGGTACACATTTTTAAACTAGGAAATTTGATAAATTAATGCCAATGATACACCACAACACATAACAATACTTACAAGTGAAGTACAAGGGTCCTTAAATGTCATCAGTCCACCTGATGTTTATATTCCATCTCAAGATGACATCAAATATCCCTAATGTCTATTGTCAACAAAATGTCAAACTCAATTACAAAATCCTTCCTATTTCTTTGCTTGGCAATCCACTACCTTGGATGAAATAGTTCTAACCAAGCACTAACATATTATTTTTAATCTATACATAGCTTTAGCTAATCATTTATAGTGATACATAAGCTATGTAAGGACATGTAGAAACCAATAGGAGTAGTTATTTACACATAAAAACTCATTGACACCTTTACCAAGATCTATTTTCACACCTTCCAAGGGTAGATAAGCCTTGGAATACCCCTGCTCAACCATGAGAAACTTAAACCCTATTGAGATATGTTACTCAATTTGAATCACTCATCAAAATAATGTCATGGAGTTGTATACATTAAATGATTAATTATACTTTTTAATAAATTACCTTTTTATATTATCCAAGATAAATCAATAATAGTAAAATTATCCTATAAATTTTAGTATTATCTTTTAAAGCTCTCTCAATAATTTTAAGAATTTGTCCTTTGGTTACCCATATTTTGGCCATTTTCAAGAAAAATTAGTCATTTTTAGTGTAATTCATACCATTCTTTCAACACTTTTTATGCAATACAAGATTATTGATGTAAAGAGTTTAACTAAACTTCATCTTGATCTATGATCATAAGCTGATTTATAAATTAGATTGAATTACTTAATCTACTAATTCAATATTTCTAGTCGGTCCCTTAAAAATTAGTGATTTAACTCTTGGTAAATTGCATTGGAAACTCATACCTATGCAAGCAAAAAAAATTAAAATAATCTTATAAAAAATGGATTCACAAAATTATTGACTTATCATGGTAAATACATTTCCCTCACCTGAATCAGCCCTTCCAAGCTTGAGTCCAACCCTTAGTCCTTTGAAGGATGTAATTTTCCAATATCATATGATATTTTGCTCATGCAAGTTACTCATGGATGCTGAACATTCACTCTTAATTCTAAGACTGAACTTTTTAATCACCTTGAAACTTATTGGCATGCCCATATAGGTAAACAAGTAGTTAATTATTAATTTCATTCTTATGTCATAAAATACTAGATAGGGTTGATTCAACTAAGGTTTAAAGAGGATAATATTTCAATTTCAAGGAATATCAATAAAACCCCTAAATCTCTCTAGGAAGATTATGCCTTACTGTATCCTCAACTATGAAATGTAGAAACACCTATTTACTAGAAATTTAGCATCAAGTTCTAATAACCATAATGTAAAATAGTTATAGAGTGAAACAAGCTCATCTTAGCATAACTATCAATATTTGATAACATTATCCAAAACCTTAAGAGCATAGGCTCTGATGCTAAATGGAATGAACCCAATTTCTACCCCTACTTTTTTAAATTAAGGATTTTTACACTATAAATTTCATTAGGTTACATGAAAAACATTCCTTTTCATGTTATATATATATATATATATATATATATATATATATATATATATATATATATATATATATATATATATATATATATATATATATATATATATATATATATATATATATATGTATGTATGTATATATATATATATATATATATATGTATGTATGTATATATATATATATATATATATATATATATATATATATATATGTATATGTATATATATATATATATGTATGTATATATATATATATGTATATGTATATATGTATATGTGTATATATATGTATATATATATATATATATATATATATATGTATATGTGTATATATATATGTGTGTGTGTGTGTATATATATATATATATATATATTATATATATATATATATATATCATTACCAATAAAAGAGTAATCCTTTAGAGGATACATGCTTAAATAGATTGAAACAATAATCTCCATTCATAATTTCATCTGACCATTTGAATAATGATTCAAATATTAAATACTTAGATAAAAAAATAATTTTATACAAGAAAATTGATTTAAATTTAAATTATTCTCAAAAGAATAAATAAGTCACCAATGATTTATTGGACTAAGTCCTAGGAATGAAATATCTGCCATAAATATCGAAGTTTACAATTGACTCTAACTACTCTCTTTTTCCTTTCTCATATTTTGTTCTAAGCTTGGATGGAATTTCCTTGGAAGGATAATTGTTAAATAGATTTCCCAATACTTACAACATAAATCCAAATATCTTGATTTTCTTTCATTCTTACCAAAGTGAGTTATATATCACACTCGGGGTAACCATAATAGCTTTATTATAAACTCAAATACATAGAAACATTTAATGTCATTGAATAAGGAAAGTGTATTACTAGGACTTACCCCTAAATAAAATCTAGTAAAACTAATATAACCACTTCTCAACCTATATAATAACCACCTTATAAGCTTCACATCTATAGGGAATTCATTATTTATGACCAAAATTACTAAAAAGTTTTTACAAAGCGGACACAATATCATTAACCAACCATTTCCCATGCATGGACATATATTTCAAGGTTCATCTTGTGCACTTTAACATTACATAAAATTGTTGGATAGTTTTCAATGATGTCATGGTGATGTCATGAAGGTGCCCTAGTGAATGGATGAATTTATTTGATAATCCTAAGTGATATTGACAAAGTGTGCAATATGCTTGTTCTAGTGTGTTTGAAGTTGGCTTGGTTGATCTTCAATTTTGGAATGGTTAGAGATGTTCATGGATGAGTATGGATTTTTGATAAAGTGTAAGGGGTCCTATAAAAGGTTTTATATGCTTTGAGTGCTTGTGTGTATGAGTGTTTTTCATCTAGTTGATCATTATTTTCATGTAGAGATTTTGGGTCTAGTGGTAGAAAATCTAAGTAGGTTGTTTGCTGACATCACCGTTACCACATGTGGATAAGTCAGGGTGAGTTGGTCATATGGTTGTGATAAAATTAGTCCCTAGTTACTATGTGATAAATATTAGGTATTGCACCTAAGTGTAGTTAAATATATGTGGGTGAAAAGTTGGGATCTCAAGTAATTTGATAGTGTTTTCCCATACTTAGCCAAATTTGTATGAATTAAGAAAGAGTTGTATAAGTAATTATATGATGGCATATCTTGCACATATGGTTGTTTTAGGAGAGGTTAATCATGTGTGTTTTTTTTATTTTTGTGCCTAGTTAATTTTTTATAAATTTTAGATCATGTGCCAAAGGGCCTTAAAATATATGCATGTGCAAAGTTAGCCTTTTAGGTAATTCTTGACATAATTGGCTCTATGAATTGATAAATCTAAGGAGGAATTTTAATGTTATTATATATTAGACATGTGAGTGTTAAAAGAGATTATTGACACATGGTTGGATTATCCTATGTGAGGAGATAATATGGTCCAACTTTTTGAACATGCAAGTGTGTGAAACAAAAGATATGACTGTGCAAAGTGGGACTTTTAGGCAGATAAGAAATGGTCCCCATAGTCATTTTTGAGAAATGGTAAAGACCAGGATCAAATGGAGATCTATGGATCATGATAGATAATATATATTTATTTGATTATGTGCACTAAATAATAACGACTTGATTGATCCATAGAGATCAATGGATCATAAATGATCGTATAATTTTGATCTAATAGTGCATGTTGAGCGAGGTGTTTAAAGTTTAATATAAATCAAATATAAAGATTTAGATTATTCTAGGATCAATAATGAGCATGTTTTTTAGCTAATCAAGATCAATAGTGTGTATTAAATTCAAGAGGTCAAAGTGATAGCTATTTAGAATTATTAAAGACTGAGCTATGTATAGAAGATCGATAGAGGATGTCGAGTCAAAGTTTGCAAGAGTGCATGAGATGAGGTCAACATATTCAAGGTTCAACATTTGGGAATTGTCACTATATGCATTAAAGTTTTGATAATATATATGGTTCATGTTTAATATAAGCAGTGATGACATGAGATGCCAACATAGTGTTCAAAGTTTAATTGTGATCGTTGGCATCTGAATATTTGAATTTTGTAAAGAAAAGACCAATGTCTAGTTTTTGAGACATATCTTTCAATCCAAGATGAATTTTATCATGTAGTAAAAATAAAAGTGTTAGAGGACTCCAATTATAATATAAAAGTATAGATTTATAGGTCTTAATGTATGTACAAATAAAGTTATTGAGCTCTAAATTTGACTGTGTGTTTGAATGTGTTCTACAAGTAACTTGAGAAGGGTAATTGAGCATGTTCTGATGTTGTTTCATTGTTTAATAAGGAACTAACTATTGGATCATGTTTTAGAATCCATGAGGATCATTTATTTTCATTATGAATGTTTTACCAATCATATACAATATGAACAAAGGTTTAGAAGTTGACTGTGTGTTTGTTCATGAGGATTGTGTGCATAGAATGTTGTTTGAGTAATTTATGCTTAAGTAAAAGGGTACTATGATGGATATGGGAACTTAAGGAGGACTATTAGATCATGTGGCATGGGTTCATGAGTTATAAAGTGTTATTGTGTTTTTATTTTTCTCAAATAAGTGTCATAGAGGTGAGTGGGTCATCATAGGAGCTAAAAGTGAATTAGGCCTATTTGAAAGTGGATTGCGCTTAAGTGTGATCCATGTGAGATGCCTTAAGGGTGAATTCATGTATTATGGTTGACAAGGAAATATTATGATCTTGTCAATTAATTATTTCTCTAAAAATGGTGAAACCAAATGTGTTGGTTTCTAGACTTGTTGAGAGAGACTTATGGAAGACTTGGTGAGACAAGTGCAAGGTGTATGTGAGAGTTGAGCAAAGGAGAGGTAGAGTGCCCAGTTGATGAATTGATGAGAAAAGTACATTAATGATTATGTGTATGACATATAGTATATATTTTTGATGTCATAAAAGTGATCTTATAGTTTGAGGATATGGTAAAAGGTTGGAGTTTGCATATGAGGATAGTTTGAGTGAAGGAGAGAGATTGTGGTATGCCTATGTGAGAGGCTTATTTGAGATAAAGAGAGAGAGTGTATACATGGGTTAGATAAATAGAGATCCATCATCAAGTTTTTAATACATAAGTACTAAGGTGGAAGTATTCAAAGGAGGGTCTAAAGGAGTTTATCCTCCTTAGGGGTAGTTGTGCCTTATGAGATAGGTGTTTCACTAAATGCCTTTGGTCAGGAGGATATGATCAAGGTTTGTTGGTCTAAAGGAATTTACTAGTCTCTTGTTTGTAATTTCTTATAGGATACTATTCCATGTGTTCTAGGCTTAAGAGTGGGTTTTATTCCCCATGAGGGTTCCCCATAGGAAATTTTTGTTATGTGTTTGATATTTTGTATGCATTGAATGAATGATCTCTCTTGTTAATGTTGCTTGATCAAGTTAATTTTTTTTATTATTTAAATAGTTTGAAAGGATTAAAATTGAATTAGAAATATTTGGGCTCACTGATTCACCCCATCCTCTCAAGGATTATAATTCTAATAATTGGTATCAGATCATGTATTTTGGTAAAGGCTTAACAACTTGAAGGTGATCCAAGGTACAATATGGGTAGTCATCAAGGAGGTTTATCTACTAAAAATGCATCAATGTTCAATGGATCCAATTATGTTTTTTAGAATACAAGGATGAGGACATATATTATGTCCCTAGGGTTTGATACATGGAAATCTATTGTGGATGGTTATGTTTCTCCTACTACTCCTCCATCTAGTGTTATAGATGAGAAGTTGTTTGAGTAAAATTTGAAGGCAATGAATGTTATCACATGTGTCTTTCAGAGATAGAATACACCAAGGTAATCCATTATAAATTTTCTAAAGAGATATGGAACAAAATTAAGATCATTTATGAAGGAGATTCAAATTTCAAGCTTGCTAAGTTAAAAACTCATAAAAGGCAATTTTACAGTCTCAAGATGAACGAAAAAGATTCTATGGCATCCTTTCTGTAGACAGCTGATGATATTATGAACATCATCAGAGGTCTTGGAGAGAAAATTGAAGAGGTTAATATAGTTTAAAAGGTATTAATGTATCTATCCCTCAAGTTTGATCTAAAAGTATTTGCTATAGAATAAAGTCATGATATTACTTAGTTGAATATGGATCAATTACATGGCACCCTTACTACCTATGAGATGAGGAAGAATGATGATATAGCACCACAGAAGGAAAAGACTTTTAATATAGAGATGAAGCCAAAGAAGAAGTTAAAAGGTAATAAACCTAGATAAGATGACATTTCTAATATAGATGAGGATGAACTAATTGCTTTGATTTTAAGGAAATTGAGAATAGGTTTAGGCAAGTATAAAGATAAACTACCCCTCAAATGCTTCAATTATGGTGAGATAGGGCATTTTTATAATAAGTACCCTCATAAGTATAATAAGGATGATGATGAAGAGCATGATCAAGGTCATGATTATGGCAAGAGATAATTGTTGAACATTTTTTGCCCAACAGGCCAAAAATCGGTCACCTTCTTCCCTTGCTATTCTGGGCCAATTTTTTTTATTTTGCATGAATTTGGTGATTTCTATGAACTCTACAGAGCTTGGTTTTCTACGGACTCTACAGATTTTCTTTTGGCAATTCAAGAACCAGGAAAAAGGGGCAATTTTTTACAAAGCTTCTTTAGATTTTCAACTAAATAAATTCACAAGGTTGGCATCTTAAAACCATTAAACCATGCTTCATTTCAAGCTTTGGTTCAATCAACAGTTCAATGGTTTAGTTCAATTGATAGTTTGATCGGCCTTGTTTCAAGCCTTGGCTCATCATTTCAAGCTCATTGCTTCATTTTAAGGCCTTGGTTCAATCTTCAAGTTCATCACTTAGTTTAACAAAGAGTTCAATGTCCTCAGCTCAACAGTCACTTGAACCGTTGAGCTGGTTCAATGGGTTGGTTCAACATTTTGGTTCAAAGGCTTTAGTTCAAGACTTTGGTTTGATCACTTCAGTTCAATGGATTGGTTCAAGTGAATAGTTCAGCAAGTCGTTCAAGTGGTTCAAACAAATAGATTTTAGGCTTGGTTCACTTGGCATCGATGCATAGTGGTTGAGCCAATTTTGGTTCAACGGCTTGGTTCAAGGGTGTGCCCCATAGCCAAAGGGTAGTTCAAAGACCAGAAGCCCTTGCAGAGGGTAGAGAGAGTTTTAAAGAGCCTGAAAGGCAAAGACAAAGACCAAGACAATTCTTGTAGACTTTTGTCCATAAAAAAGGATCGAAATAGAAAACCCATGAGAAAAAAGGCTGCAGAAGGACCTGATGCTTCAAAGAGGATTATGGTGGGCCCAAATGAGTTGCTAAGAGCTCTGTAGAAGTGGCCATGTGTTAGTGTCTGCCTGACTCTCAAAAGACCCTCTAATGTAAGCAAACACTGCCACATCCCATTATTAGCTTAGTGGAAGCTACCATGTGTCAATGTCTACATTTCAAAGTGTCTTCTAAGTGCCTAAGTAGTGGACTATGACACGTGTCAAGGGTGGATGTGCTCTCAGTGAAAAGGGCAAAGTAGGAAGCTAAAGGAGAGTCCAAGGATGATGGGTGTGCAAATTGCAAATTTAAGCCAATAAAAAAGTTGTTGGTTTTTAAATGCCCAAGTGTCAACCATGGAATGAGCCCAAAGTATGCAATGACCCACTAGAAGATCACCCCTAAGGGCTGAAGGATCAAAAAAGGACAAAGATCCCAGAGAACAAAGAGCAAGTAGATTGAGTGGCTCATAAATTCAATCTTGATAGCAGAATGGTCATGATGTAGAAGCAAATGAAGTGATCCAAGTGACGTAGGAAGGTGTCGATTCAAGAAGTTATTTTAGTGGTTGACATAGTGCCTACCATGTGGCCATTAAAGAGGCACAAATAGTGGTCGACATGACTGGTTTTCCTCAAAATGCATTGGAGAGAAGTCAAACAGTGTAGCTCATAAATTAAAATCCTGACAGGAGCTGGCACAATGTTAGATTCAGATAGTTTCCTCATCCCAATGCTTAGAAGGTGCATGGGTCACTTGTAAAAAGGGTGCCAAAAGGCCCCTTTTCTTCCTCTATATATTGGAGACTTGTCATTTGAGAATCATCTTCCACATTTGTAAGGCGTAGCCTTGGCAAATTTTCACCTGAATCAATAAATGCATTTTTTACCTCTATCCCGATTAGATATCTCTATGTATGTCTGAGTGTTAGTTTGTGTTTAGTCATCGCTTCTTGATGCTTCCATAGGTTCAACACCAACATACCTAGTGTCTATAAGGTGCCATTTCTACAGCTGACAAGGAGAGTTGTATTTGGAAGTGCAAAAATAGAAGAAATTACTATACAGTGTGCATTTCATAGCACCTTTAGTGAATCTCTATTTTTTGTATTTTCCATTAAAGCCTCCCTTCCAAGTTTCTTGCAGCTTGGTCCTTCTGCCAGTTTGAAGTGTATGTATGTGTTTGTCTAAGTTTAAGTGTGAGTGTGAGAAGGTTGGTTTATTTTGGTGCATCACCTCCTTTAGAGTAGATTTGTTTTCCTGCAATCTTTCTCCCTTTTCATCCCCCCCATTATATATATATATATATATATATATATATATATATATATATATATATATATATATATGTTAGCACTTACTGGAATAAATCAGATGCATCAAAGGGAGCTAGCCCTTACCTAAAGACTCTCCCCTCTAGCTTTGCCAATCCCACAGGTGAGATGGAATTTTCCATTGTTGCGTGTGGAAGGCAGGAGCTTGGCCTCCTTGCCCCAGGTACAATCCACTGTGTCAACAGTTTTTGGCACTCCTGGTAGGACCCAATTTTACAAATGAGTAAGGTTTCAGGATTGATGCTAGTCCTATTACAACAAATCAACTATTTACACCATCTAGTGACTCCACTAGTAAGAACTTCATTTCCTAATCAAAGACCAGTCTGACTTCCTATGCCTAAAGTCACCACATGATCCGCTAATAAGGTTGTCCCTTTTGAATTCATTGAATTACCTCTCAACTTAGCAAAGCAACTAAGGTTCAAAGGGACTCATCCTTATTTAGTGAGTCATCTTCCCAGTCTGGCTATAGGTGCTTCTTTCACAGGATAAGTACTCTATTTGAATCCCCTTATAGCTATGGCATTACCCTTTATGACCTTTCATGGTCAGAGTCCCTTGAACCTCTAGCATTATGACCCAATTCCATGAGCGGTCCTCAAAAGTGTGCCTCCCTTTAATGGAGAGGGGCCCGTTACAACTATTAAACACATTATAAATATTGCTAAACTTTACAATATTCACAATGTCATGGAGGAAAATGTCACAATCAGATTGTTGGCATTGTCTCTTAAGGGCAAAGCTCTTGACTGGTATGGGACTTTGCCTGTAAATTCAATCCATCTTGGAATGAATTGGGTACTCAATTGATAAACCATTTTGGAGAAAAGAGCGACCACCTCTCACTTGCTAAGCAACTGATGACCATGAAAAGAGCCCCACATGAATATATGTAGGATTTCAACACGCAATTTTAGAAGACATGGGATAGAATCCCCGTTCTAGTAAGACTGACTACTATTTATGCTTTCTTGTATTATTTAAGAGCATTAAATACTGATATTGCTATGATGATACAATCCATGGGAGGGCATGTGCTACCTGCTGCCTATAACATAGCCATAGCAGCTAAAAATTGCTTAATATAGGCTAGAAAAGTAGCCCTTAGACCCCATATGCCACTTTTCCCAAAAATACTACCTCCAATTTAGGTTGTTGCTCCCACATTAGCTCCTCTACCTAACATAGAGAAACTAGTTGCTACTCCATCCAATGAGCTTCATGAAGTTAAGAGTCTGTTTCGGAGTATGTCAAATGAACTTATAGCTCTTAAAAGGCAGCAAGCTCAAAGTAATAGACCAAACCAAGGATACTAGAAGTACGGTCAAGCTCTAAGATCCCCTTTCCAAAATTATAGTCAAGGATAGGGTCAGCTTACTCAGACCAGACCTTTCCAAGGCTACAACCCAGGTGCCCCTTCATCATCTAAAGCTGTGGTACCCATTCAAAAAAATCGGGTGTAGGAACAACCAAGTTGTTCAACCATGGGATATGGTCAGGAGCAAGCCATTTATATGAATGAGATGATGGGTTATTACCCAAATGTGCAAGATGATCATGCAGCCGCTCACCCTTAGGTCTTCAAAGCTCTAATGCAACCTAGCACAAGCAACAGTCAGAGTTAGCCTGACTCTACTCTTATGAACCACCTGGAAGGTGAGTTCTGTGTGATCAATTATGTGGGTGATATAGACAATCAGGCTGACTGTGTTGTATCCAACATAAGATCCAAAGGGAGAGCTATGGAAGAAATTCAAGTAGTTGTTCAAATGTCCACACCATCTCTTCCACCATAGGTGAACCAGAAATTCCCAAATTTTAGGTCTCTAGTCATAAATTTAGCTTCCCAGCTTACGCCTCAGAAGGCTGCAAGTGACCCCAAAGAAAATATGAAAGGGAGGAATCCTCAGATCAACATGGTAGACCAGGTGAAGGAGATGCACATAAATATTTCCTTGTGGGATCCATTATCGATACTAGGTGTGTCAGATGAAGGAGACATTAGAAGTTTTCTCTTTGATTTAGGAGGGAATCAAAAATACCTGGTTAGCTATATATAGTAGGTTGCTTTCAATTTTCTTTCCCTATTTTCCCTAAGTGTTGTTTGCACAAGTAGTTTTCTTAGCTTTATGTGTGTTTTCATTTCCTTTGAGGTAAATCTACATGATTGGTTCTAGATTTATCAGAGCTATTGTTGATCTTCAAGTTATATTGTGACCCCATACCTAATGGATTTTTAAGGCAACTGGCTTCTAAGCATAGTAGGCATGCTTCCCCTGGGAGTCACCAATTTTTTGACCATGTTTTACCCAATAGGCCAAAATTTAGTCACCTTCTTCCCTTACTATTATGGGCCAATTATTTTTTTATTTTGCATGAATCTGGTGATTTTTATGGACTCTATAGAGCTTGGTTTTCTACAGACTCTGTAGGTTTTATTTCGGCAGTTAAAGAACCAAGAAAAAGGGGCAAGTTTTTACAAAGCTTCTTTAGATTTTCATCTGAATAAATTCACAAGGTTGGAATCTTTGAACCATTGAACCATCACTTCATTTCAAGCTTTGGTTCAATCGGCAGTTCAATGGTTTAGTTCAATCGATAGTTTGATCGGCCTTGTTTCAAGCCTTAGCTCATCATTTCAAGTTCATCACTTCATTTTTAGGCCTTGGTTTAGTCTTCAAGTTCATCGCTTGGTTTAACAAAGAGTTTAGCATCCTCAGCTCAATAGTTGCTTGAACTGTTGAATCATTGAACTGGTTCAATGGGTTGGTTCAACATTTTGGTTCAAAGGCTTCAGTTCAAGACTTTATTTCAACACTTTGGTTCGATCACTTCAGTTCAATGGATTGGTTCAATTGAATAATTCAACAAGTGGTTCAAGTGGTTCAAATGGATAGATTTTAGGCTTGGTTCACTTAGCATCGGTGTGCAGTGGTTGAACCAATTTTGGTTCAATGGCTTGGTTCAAGGGTGTGCCCTACAGCCGAAGGGTAGTTCAAAGACCAAAAGCCCTTGTGGAGGGTAGAGAGAGTTTCAAAGAGCCCAAAAGGCAAAGACAAAGACCGGGACAATTCTTGCATACTTTTGTCCACATAAAAAGGCTCAAAATAGAAAACCCATGAGAAAAAAGGCCACAGAAGGGCCTGATGCTTCAAAGAGGATTGTGGTGGGCCCAAATGAGTTGCCAAGAGCTCTGTAGAAGTGGCCATGTGTCAATGTCTACCTGACTCTCAAAAGACACTCTAATGTAAGCAAACACTACCACATCCCATTATCAGCTTAGTGGAAGCTGCCACGTGTCAATGTCTACATTTCAAAGTGTCTTCTAAGTGTCTAAGTAGCGAACTACAACACGTGTCAAGGGTGGATGCACTCTTAGCGAAAAGGGCAAAGCAAGAAGTTGAAGGAGAGTCTACGGATGATGGGTGTGCAAATGTCAAATTTAAGCTAGTAAAAAAGTTGTTGGTTTTTAAATGCCCAAGCGCCAACCATGGAATGAGCCTAAAGTATGTAGCGACCCGCCAAAAGATCTCCCCTGAGGGATGAAGGATCAAAAAAGGATAAAGAGCCCAGAGAACAAAGAGCAAGCAGATGGTGTGGCTCATAAATTTAATCTTGATAGTAGAATGGCCATAATGTAGAAGCAAATGAAGTGATCCAAGTGACGTAGAAAGGTGTCGATTCAAGAAGTTATTTTAGTGGTTGACACAGTGCCTACCATGCAGTCATCAAAGAGGCACAAATAGTGGTTGACACGACTAGTTTTCTTCAAAATGCATTGGAGAGTAGTCAAACGGTGTAACTCATAAATTCAAATCCTGACAGGAGTTGGCACAACGTTAGATTCAGATAGTTTCCTCATCCCAATGCTCAGAAGGTGAATGGGTCACTTGTAAAAAGGGTGCCAAAAGGCCCCTTTTATTATTCTATATATTGGAGACTTATCATTTGAGAATCATCTTCCACATTTGTAAGGCATAGCCTTGGCAAATTTTCACCTGAATCAATAAATGCATTTTTTACCTCTATCCTAGTTAGATATCTCTATGTATGTCTGAGTGTTAGTTTGTGTTTAGTCATCACTTCTTGATGCTTCCACAGGTTCAACACCAACATACCTGGTGTCTATAAGGTGCCATTTCTACAGCTGACAAGGAGAGCTGTATTTAGAAGTGTAAAAATAGAAGAAATTACTATACAGTGTGCATTTCACAACAACTTTAGTGAATCTCTATTTTTTGTATTTTCCATTAAAGCCTCCCTTCCAAATTTCTTGCAGCCTAGTCCTTCTACCATTTTTAAGTGTATGTATTTGTTTGTCTGATTTTAAGTGTGAGTGTGAGAAGGTCAGTTTATTTTGGTGCATAACCTCCTTTAGAGTAGATTTATTTTCCTGTAATCTTTATCCCTTTTCATACCCCCATTATGTGTGTGTGTGTGTGTGTGTGTGTGTGTGTGTTAGCACTTACTGGAACAAATTAGATGCATCAAAGGGAGCTAACCCTTACTTAGAGACTCTCCCCTCTAGCTTTGCCAGTACCATAGGCGAGAGGGGAGTTTCCATTGTTACATGTGGATGACAGGAGCTTGGCCTCCTTGCCCCAGGTGTAATCCACTACGTCAACAATAATTTAGGTCTAATAAAATCAAAAAGGGATTCAGAAAGTTTGAGAACAAGAATAAGTAATTCAAAGACAAGAAGAGTCTCTAGACTAAAGAATATTTCATCTCATCAATTGAGAGTGAAGTCAGTGATTCATAATATGATCATGAAGATGATGGTCCTTTGAAAGATGAATATCTAATCATGGATGAGAAAGGTATTTGGTCACATCAAAAGGGGTCTACTTGGTGTGATTCAAATGATGATGAAGATGAGGTGGACTATGAGACTACATTGACAAATGCTCATGAATAATTGAAGATTGATAAGAAGATAAATAATAAGATAAAATATAAACTCAAGGATTTTGAGGATCAATTCAGTGTGTTTGAGGTGAGAATGGATGAAGACACCAAGGAGCATGAAGATATAGTCAAGCATCTCAGTTGTCAATTGGAAGTTCTATCTACAATCCTAAAAGACAAATAAGATGAAATATGAGTTAGATAAGTCTAGAAGCAAGGTGAAATAATTTGTTAAGTTTGATAAAATTTCTAATGATCTAGATGATTTCCTAAAGAGTCAAAAGTCAGCTAGTGATAGATTTGGATTGGGTTTTAATGAAGAGCCCAAAGTTGCTTCTCAAGTTGACATGAATGTAAATAAGATAAAGGTGGATAAACCTTTGAAGACAAATCATCATAAAAGGAATGAAGGTGCCAACAAAATGAAGTGAAATTTGATTAGGCAACCAAATGCCATGAGGTATGAAGTTTCAATGGTTATTGTTACACATGTAATCAATTTGGTCATAGGGATAGAGAATGCAAGAGACACATTAGAAATGAATTTTCATGGAACTATGATGGGGGTAATTTGTCAAAAAGGTGTGAGAAAGGTTAAGTGCTTAAACTATCTTCATGAGGGATACTTTTTTAAGCATTGTCGAAATAAGGAAAGGCAAGGTAAGTCTTCTTCAAAAGGAGTTGTTTGTTTTAGTTGTCATGACATTGGACCCAATTGACAGTTTTTTTTCCAAACAAAGTAAGACAAGATAATTTTCCATCAAGGAGTATGGTTTGCTACAACTATGAATAGATAGGTCACATTTCTAGATTCTGCAAGCAAAGGCCATTAAATCAGAATAGGTTCAATCAGGCTCCAAGAGTGGAAGGTATAAGGCAAGTTAACCCATGGAGACTAAAGGTGGTAAGTATGAGGCATGATGAGTCTATAGGTCCAAGTAATCTATTTTATATGGTATATAATGTTACAAAAGGATAAGGGTGCCAACGGTTCTCACTATTTGCTCATGTTGAGAATGAAAAAACCAAACTCAAGGAAAAGACTAAAGTTTTGGTTGAGACTAGTTCTGAGATGTGTATGGATCCAAGTGAACATCTTATTTTTATTGAGTAATTATTATTAAAATAACATCAATTATTAGTACCTAGTGATGATATTTAGAATTGCAAAGTTGATTTTTTAAATGAAAAGGTATGTTAAGATTCCATAGTTGTTCTACGTGTTATCAGTTATATCTTAGAAGAGAAGGAGAGTGATATAGAAAATGAAATAGTTATCATAGTCTAGAATAAGAATAAGGATAACAAGAACAATAATTATTATAGCTATAAGATGATTCCAATGGTTACTAGGGATATGTGGGCCACTCTTGGCTTCACTTTATTCTAAGAGCATCTCAGTACAAAGGATGTCTTTGTTTATGCTTTTAATAAAGAGACTCATTTTAGTGGAGAAGCAAGTGTTATTGTGGTGTTCTTTATATGGTCCTATAAATATATAGATATGAGTGTTCTTAGTTAGAGTAGATATGTCCAGGTGGAAGAGATGTTATGGTGATATTAGAATGATGTCACAATTGTATATGGTCAGTCTGTAGGGCTAGATTGAAGGCTTTAAAGTGGAAAAAGATGATTTGTGATTTTCAAGATGATATTTTTTCATAAAAAGGTATGTTTACCTTATTATAGTATGATCCAAGTGGTTTTGTGGTTTGAATGTATGTTGAAGTCAAATTGGATATTTTTATTTATTCTTGAGTTTCCCAATTTTATATAAGAGTATGTAGGTCCTAAAATGGGTCATAGGATGTGTGGGTTCCCAAAGATACGGATGCTAAAATTTTGGTCTAGAAGTGTGTAATGGTTGTATCCAAGTGTATGAGAAGTTTTAGAGGTGGACATTGACCAGAAGGAAGTTTGTTGACTCTATTTGTTTTAACATTCTAGGGTTTTAGGCTTTGATAGAAAATTGGTCTTCCTTATGAGATGAGATATGAGGATTCTTAATTACTTGAATGGGACAAATGGGTTGTCAAATCATGATTCACATAGATTTGAAGGTTTGTGTTTTTCAAGTTATTCATGTTTTTTTCAAGATGGAGGCCTAATTAGTTAATAGGTTTGCAAAGGAATTAGTTGTATAAGATGATATTGGTGATTAAAATTAGTGTGATTGAGGGGAAATGTGAGAGTGATCTAGATATGAATTTTTAGGTCTTGAAGGTGTGTCTACTAAAAATTATGGGCTTTTCAAGTTCTAGGTAGGGCTACAAAGAGACCAGATGGGCCTTATAAGAATAAGAGTGATTTTTGTTCAATTTCTCAAAAAAAAAAGGTATGATTATTTAAATATAATTTATCAAGTTTATTTAGATCATTTTTCCTATTTTATGAGTGGCATGTAGTTCTTTTAGTGGTATGATGGAGAAAGATAGTAATCTTGTATGGTGGTTCTTCATGATGTATGGAGATTTGAAGATGCTCAAATGATGAAATGGATTATAAATATTAGAGGGAGTCCCTCTCAAATTTTTCTTTCTTATTTTCATCATATTTTAGTGTTTTTTGTGTTCTTTATTCATTAGTTTTAGTGCTTGGCTAAAGAGAGTGTTGTCATGGAGCAAGAAGAAGGTGTTAGGACAAGAAGAGGCATACTCAAGGTAGGGGGAGTTTGTACTATCTTTATAAGATGGTCTACTCTTATTGTTATTATTTTTAGGTACTCAAGATAATTTGGTTCCCACTTTTTCATTGTGTCAAATGGGGATAAAGTTCCTATTATGTGAGTGCTTGAAGAAAGAGAAGGAAGGTGAGGTGTACTGATGAGTGTTGACATCAATGACAAAGGGGGATATTGCTAGAGAGTTGTCAATTATGTCATGGTGATATAATTTAGGTATCATATTAAATGGATGAAGTTATTTTATAAGCCTAACTGATAATGACAAAGTGTGCAATAAGGTTGTCTTAGCGTGCATGAAGTTTGCTTGGTTGATCTTTAGTTTTGGCATGGTTAGAGATGTTCAGGGATGAGTATAGATTTTTGAGCATGTGCAAGGGGTCATATAAAATATTTATATAATTTGATTACTTGTGTGCATGAGTCTTTTTCATCTGGTTGATCATTTCTTTAATCTAGACATTTTGGGTCTAGTGGCAGAAAATTTGAGTAAATAGTTTGGCAATATCACTATTGCCACGTGTGGATGAGTCAGGGAGAGTTGGCCATATGGTTGTGATAAAATTAGTCCCTAGTTTTTATGAAATAAATCTCGGGTCATGAGCCTAATAATAATCAAATATATGTGGGTGAAAATTTTGGATCTCAAGTAGTTTAATAGTGTTTTCCCATACTTAGCCAAATTTACATGAAGCAAGAAAGAGCCGAATAAGTAATTTGGTGATGGCATATCTAACACATGCAGAAATTTTAGGATAAGTTGATCATATGGGTTTGTTTATTTATGATCCTATTTTATTTTTTTATAAATTTTAGATCATGCACCAAATCACATAAAAACATATGCATGTACAAAGTTGGCCTTCCATGCAATTTTTGACATAGTTGGCTCTATGAATTGATAAATTTGAGGAAACATTTTAATGTAATTATATATCACATGTGTGAGGGTTCCAAGATTATATTGACACATGGTTAGATTATCCTATGTTATGATATCATTTGGTCCAAAATTGAGAACATATGAGTATGCAACGCAAAAGATATGACTGTACAAAGTTGGCCTTCAAGCAAATAAGCAATGGTCCCCATACTTGGTCATTTTTTACCAAGGGTAAAGACTAGGATCAAATGGAGATCCTATGGATCATAGGAGATAATATATATTTATCAAATTATGTGTGATACATGATAAAAACCTAGATGATCCATAGATATTGATGGATCTTGGGTGATCATATAGTTTTGATCTAATGGTGCATGTTGAGCAAGATGGTAAAAAGTGTTCAAATTTTAACATCAAGTAGAGATAAAGATCAAGATTATTCCAATATCAATGGTGAGAGGGTGTTTGTAATAATGGATATCAATGGTAAACATTAAATTAAAGAGGTCAAAGTGATATTTGTTTAGCATTGTTAAAGACTAAGCTACGTACAAAAGATCGACAAAACACATTGAGTCAAAGTTTGCAAGAGTGAACGAGATGAGGTCAATGTATTCAAGGTTTAAAATTTGGTAATTAGTGATTTAAGCATTAAATTTCAAATAATATCAATGGTGTGTGTTTAATCTGAGTAGTGAGGACACGAGATGTAAGCATAGTTTTCAAAAATTTAACTATGACCATTGGCAAGTGAATATTTGAATTTTGTAAAAGAAAAACTAGTGTTTAGTTTTTAATCCATATCTTTTGATCCATGATGAATTTTCTCATGTATTAAAAATAAAAGTTGCATAGGACCCTAATTTGTATCTATAAATATATATTTATAGGTTTGAATGTATGTATAGACAAGGTTATTGAGTTCCAAAGTTGACTATGTGTTTGACTATGTTATACAAGTAACTCGAGAAGGGTAATTAAGCTCATTATGATGTTTAATTTTTTAACAATGAATTAGCTATTCGATCATGTTTTATACTACATGATGATCATATTTTTCCATTATGAATCTTTGAGAAATCATATGTAGTATGAATAAAGGTTTAGAAGTCAATTGTGTGTTTGTTCATGGTGACTGTGTGCATAGAATGTTGATAAATTTGTGCTTAACTGGAAGGGAACTATGATGGATATGGGAACTCAAAGAGGACATATATATCATGTGTCATGGGTTAATATTTTTAAAGTGTTCCTATGTTCTTAGTTGACTCAAAGAAGTGTCAAAGAGGTGAATAAGTCATCATAGGACCTAAAAGTAACTTAAGCCTATTTGAAAGTGGATTGTGCTCAAGTGTGACCCATGTGAGATGCCTTAAGGGTGAAGGCATGTATTATGGATGAAAATGAAATATTGTGATAGTTTTAATTCATGATTTCTCTATAAATGGTGAAACCAAATGTGTTTATTTCTAGACTTGTTGAGAGAGGCTTCTGGAAGACTTGGTGAGACAAGTGCAAGGTGTATGTGAGAGTTGTGGAGTGAAGGAGAGGTAGAGTGCCTAGTTGATTAATTGATGATAAAATAATATTTATGACTATGAATATGACCTTTAATTCATATTTATTAGGTCATAAAAGTGGTCTTATAGTTTGATAATATGTGAAGAGGTCTGAGTGTACATATAAGGATAGTTTAAGTGAAAAATGGGAGAGATTGTGGCATGTTTATGTAAGAGGCATAATAGAGATAGAGAGAGAGTTTGTACATGGGTTAGATAAATATATATCCATCATCAAGCATTGAAGACATCATTACTAAGGTGGAAGTATTCAAAGGAGGGTCTAAAGGAGTTTATCATCCTTAGGGGTAGTTTTTCCTTGTGAAACAGGTGTTTCACTAAATGCCCTTGGTTAGGAGGATATGATCAAGGTTTAAGAGTCTAAATGAGTTGAAAAATCTCTTATTTGTAATTTATTATAGGATATTAGTCCATGTTTTTTAGGATTTAGAGTGGATTTTATTCACCATGAGGATTTCCCACAAGAACTTTGTGTTATGTGTTTGATCTTGTGTATGTATTAAATGAATGAGGCCTCTTGTTAATGTTGCTTGATCAAGTTGATTTTTTCTAATCGTTTAAATAGTTTGAAAGGATTAGAATTAAATTAAAATATATATAAGCTCACTGATTCATCCCCCCTCTCAATATCTGTACCTCTAATATAAATAAGCACTACCCTTTATTGTTTATAGAGTTAACAACTCCAAGAGTTGTATACCAACTATTCATATTTAAAAATAATAATAAGACCACTTAAACATGTTATGGTTATATAATTACCAATTTTATTTATAAAAAAAAATTAAGAACAAATCAGAGTATCTAGGATTTGCATTAACTTCCCAATGTTAACATGATAACACATGATTTGCATTAGAGACAAAGAAATTAGCAACAACACTAACTTTGTGGCTATATCATTATTTAGTGATAAGTTTGTTAAACAAACATACAAGATGAATGAGAAATGAGCTTAATATCATCAAATCTAGCTTTTGTTTCTATCCAAACTTTGATCCCATTCACATAATGGTTGTATCTGCATCTTAGATATTTTATAACTTGGATGTCAACATAAACTAGAAAGTAACCTTATTCCTATAAAATTATCTAGAATGAGAATTTAAATAGAAACTTGATAAATATAATGCTTATAAGGCAATAAATCATATTCAAGATGACAATTTATTCTATAGTAATAACACAATTGAGATAATTAATCACCACTTACATAAACTCAGCTATGTATAATGAAACACTTAAACCTAAACCACTCGATTGGCATGTAGATAATGCATATACCAAGGAAATTTAACAAAATATATTACCTTAACAAAGACTGAATAATTGATTCAAGGACAAAATAATAATGATAACAACTCTTAATAGATTATACCTCTAGGCAACCCTTAACAATCAAAGAGCAAAATGGCTTTAATCATACTTGCAAAAAGAAGCAAAAGAGTGTGAAAATTATTATGAAAAAAACCATAAAACTATATATATTTTATTTTCCACTTTCTTTTAAACATAACATAATCTCATATAGCATGTCATTTTATTTACACCATGAATTTCCACTATAATATTAAAAATTTACTGAAGTTTATTAATCCAATAAGAAGTAACAGTCCATCATTTTATACATATAATCACTATTTATTCTTGATACAACTTGAATTTGATTCAAATAACCCATTTTTATTTCTGAATGCCTCACTACATTTTAAAATGGTAAACATATGCATCTAAACCATATGAAAAACAATGGAGAACAATAGATGAATAATTAATATCACACCTTTAATGAGACAAAATAGTATTGCCAACATAATTCAAGGATTAATAAATCAATATTTATAACTATTTCAAATTAAATATCCATACCAATAACCAAAGAATGTCATACACTAGTAGGCCACTACCACCTCTAAGACACTAACTTGTAATATAGGTTTTTAATAAGATAAAATAGCTATAGTCATCAAGACTCAGTAGGTCATATGATTATAAAATTTGAGAAATAGATTTAACTATACTAAATATAGTAAATTAACTCAAAATATACAAAAAAATTAATGGGAGAGAATATATAATCAATCATAACTTAATTAAGAGGCTCTTACCATCAACTTGCTTCCCTTAGTCTTCCCTCCAAAATCTTCAAATGGATTCTTCAAGGATATTTGGATTGTATGTTGGATTGCTAGACAATAGTGGCTCTAAGACTTCAAGTGGATGTAAGTGAGATTAATGGCTTTTTTAATGCAAGGATATGTGGATGTAATGGTATTATGATGACTATATAATATATTGTGTGTATTTCTAATTCCAATTAGTCTAACCAAGCCCATTGTTTGGTTATTTATATAGTGGTGGGGAGGATTAAAAATGAATTTTAAATTCATAAGAACCCTATAGGTTTAGATAACTCTAGATGATTAGAGAAAATTATAGATTTAGAAGTCTCTATATTTCATTAAGGATTAATAGGGATTATATTAGGGGTATTGGGTAGGTTTAAGAAACTAGGTGTGTAAGAAATGTTATGGATATGTTAGATGGTGGAGGTGGGGGGTGGGGGGGGGTGTGGGGGGGGAGGGCGCGGAGGTGGGGTGGGGGGGGGGGTAGGTAGAATATTTTGATTTTTAAATTCACAAGTGGGAAAGTGGTTATTAAATAAAGTAGGATCAATGGTTTAATAGAATGTTTAGTGGGACAATCAATGGATTAAGATATTGTGGGATGTGTAGGAAGGTTAGTATGATGTGGGACATATATAGTGGGGAATGAGATTATTTTTTAATTAAATGTTATTTATTTTATATGGGATTAGTATTGATAAATGGTATAAATAATGTAATAATTAAGGTGATAATATTTAGATGTATACATTTTACTCTTATTTGAAAGGCTGTTACGAATGATGGAGTGGGAGTAATGGTATTTCAAATAAAACCATCATGTGACAGGTTAATAAAATTATTTTGCATGATGCCCCCTCAAGACAACATGTAAGGAGGAATGAACTGGATGGACACTCAAAAAGAGATCATAGGATGGGTATATAGTCAAGATAATTAAGGGTTGGCATACCCAGTATGATTATTGAGATACAAGTGATATGATGCCCTTAGAGATAATGCAAGGGATTAAATATGAGTTTGGTTATAGGTGTAAGACTAGTTCCAAGGGGGAACAGACTATAAAAATAATGATTAACCTCTTAAGATGAGTCCTAGGCAAAGATGAATGTTAAGGAAAGAGGCAAGTGGTTTTGATGGATAAGACGAGTAATCACAAGACAAACAAGTATATCAAGGGATGTGTAGACTGAGATATATAAGGCCACGAGCTTTCAACATATCCTAAGCAAGGATACATGTAAGAGAGAACTATGGATCGATATAGAATAATGATATGATAGATTTGATATAAAATAATGATATGATGGATATGGATAAAATTGTATCTCAAAATGATTAAAGAGTTGAATTTGAGTCACCTCAAGGGGATGGGAAAAAATGATAAATGGGTGGAGAAGCTACCTTTAGGCATTGAAAAGTGGCCAAGTTTTTCCTACTTAGTCTGAAGAGACATTAGTCCAATGTAGTTCTAACTCTTAGGATATGATTAGAAGTGAGAAGATGTAGGACTATGAATCTAGCAATAATGATGATGAAAGTGATTATGGTGGAAGAAATAATATGCCTTGAGTACATATAATTGTACTGGGAAGGTGAAATGACAAGTGTTAGAGTAAGTACACATGCCCTAGAGGTGATGATGGCAATTAAAATCATTAAATTTTTTATTTATAAGGACAAGATTAAAACTATGATCTTATAATGCATGCATCCTAAAGGTGACATTATGCTATCAACTTAGTCTCTTATCATACAATCAAGCTAATACAAGATGCCAAATTTTTGAGTCTATAAACAATCCATCAATCACATATATTTTGGTCTTAAAGCATGATCTTGATCTACTTGGGAGTTAAATGATTAGTATAATTTTGGTATAATCACTCTAATATAATTATTATTGTTAGCATTTTCTTTTATTTCCCAAGTTTTTTATGATCTAAATTTGAGTTGATTTTAACAACATATTTTGGTTGTTTAATGCATTTGCTAAAAAAAAAATCATAAAATACGGAAACCATAGTGGGAGACCTCCCCTTGAACTAATATTTTGTGTTTTACGTATGCTTTCTCAAGTTTGTAGGTCAGGTTGAAGGAGAATTTATGGCTTCTTATTTTTGACAAATTTACATTCTTCATAAAAATGAGATGTGTTTTGATAAGATGTTATTTAATCATAACAAATTTTGTGAAATATTTTCTAGGTTATGAGTACTTCATTCTCTACTGTTTAAAACATTTTACTATTTTTGATTTAGTTTAGAGTTGGGGAAGTTATCATAGGTTTAATATCATTGTTCTAATCATTTTCTACCATTTTTTTTGCTAAAACTACTTTAAAATTATTCATGTTTTCATGATCAAATTTGAAGAGTAATTTAGTATCTCTAACTCTTAAATTTTATGTCCACAATATTGTCCAAGTCACATGCCTTGTGTTGGGGGAAATATGTGGCCCAAGGGTGAATTCATCAAGTATTTTATCAAATGGTTTTCATTCCCTTTTGCCTTTGTAAGATGAATTAATACCAAGCCCCAATAACTATGAATGAGATCATGCTCTCTGATCTTTGCATAATTCACTATAGGATTCATCTCTAACTTATTAAAATCATAGTCTCGATCGCATCCTTAACATTTTTCTTATATAGGTTGTATTATTGCTCTTTTATTTGTAAATTAATTCATTTTTTTGTCCAAAATCATCTCATATTTATTGACACTTATGAAAGAACATTTAAATTCAATCAAAATCCATTGTATAACATCTTATGATAATTGTCAAAAACATAATTATCTAGAAATTTTTTTGTATCCATGTCATTTACTAAACTTTAATGTGTGCACTTAGATTTTTCTACTTTAGGTTTACTATTACATGATTAACTTTTTTTAAACATGTTAAGTCATTTTTAGAAAGTTTAATTTTAAATATCCTTCTCTCTTGTTACCTCTCACATCCCAATTAATTAATTAATTAATTTAAAATAAATCAATAATTTCTTTTAAAAGAGAAGGATTTTTTTAATAGTTTAAAATATTAATCATAATTTTATGTAATTATCCATCACAATTTTATGTAATTGCTTCCTCTTTCATAAGTATATAACAAAAATCCTTTTTTCTATATATAGTTTATTTTCAACAATATGTCTATATAGTTTTAATAATATTAATTTAGTTTGTCAAATTTTGTTTTCAAAAGCATAAAATCATATGAATAGGGAGAGATTTTCTTTTCTTTTCTAACTTTTAGGTACATGGTCACTAAATTATACAAAAATAGATAAACTACTAATGTAATTTTTTTAGGTCACATGTCAAAGTCAACAATCAAAATTATTAGGAGGAAAAAACTAATAACAATGTTTTTATAGGATTTAGTCATCTAAAACTAACAACTTGTCTTATTTTTTGGTCTGATCAGTTGAAGTCCATAACTCTAAAACTAATAATTGGTTTTATTGTAGGATGCCCATCAAAGTGGTACTTTTAAACTTTGTTTTTTATTCCATCTTGTTTACTTTGTTTACCACACATAAATTAATTAGTTAATTAATCTTTTGATTGCCTATGTGTAAATCCTAAAGGCTAAAATGGTGTATGCTCTCTTCCTTACATCCTAGTGGTGATTCTTGGAGGATAAAAAACCACTAATATAACCTCTCAATTTTATTTTATAAGGGAAATGTGACATGGAGGTGACACACAGACACTTGCCATAGTCTTAATGGTTGGTGACATGGATTTCATCATCATGAATTCAACCACACTTAGTGTTTCAACATAGTATAAAAATGAGGGACACTTATCATTAGTCCAAGTGGTTAACCCCATATAGGTCTTCTATGAATGGAAAGAGTTAACTCTCTAAACCAAACATCAAATAGCACCCTATATGGATTTGGGCCCCATGTACCTAGTGTATATTGGGGATGCCCTTAAAGAACCCATATAACCTAGAATATGACTTTTGACTATAATAGGTGACTTGTTAATAAAGTCATTATTAACTCCTAAGTGATTGTTAAGTGTAAATGGGGTTAAGAGGGTTTTGGAGATTTTGTAATGGGTCACCAACCTATATCCTCACTTACAAAGTTGCAAGATAGTGAATTCATCGAGATATAATCCCATATTAGTTTATTAATATTAAGTTTTTGGTTTGACTAATTTGGTGTGTGTTTTGATAGACCAATTATATTTGTGATTTGAGTTAGTCTTTCACCCAATCCTATAGATAATTATCTTGAACTTATATTATCATCTTATATATCCTTATTCATCATATTTTGTACTACTTTTCCCAATCATACCCTCATTACCCCATCTTCAGTCTTATCATCTTGTATAATCTTACCTTGTCCATCATCACATCTTGTCAGATCATTATCTCCCCTACAATAATACCTATATTGCCACATCATTAATATTACCCTTTATTCTACCTAAATTACATCCTTATCTTGTCTCTTGCCCTATCCTAGTCATACCCTAATTACCCCATCATTTGTTTTATCATCTAGTCTAATATTATCTTGTCCCACCATTATTTCATCTCAATTCATACCCCCTTCATATCCTTTAGTCTCACCTCAGTCATCTCTACACCATATTTTTGTTATACCCTCTCATCTCCTTCGTATATTATTATCTCATATAACCTAATTCATCTTGTATATTCCCATCTTGTACCTTCTTAAAAATCTTATACATCCTTAACTACATTACCCATCATCATATCTTGTATAACCTTTATCCATTTTATCCTTCATTATATATTTTAAATCCTTAATCTTATATAATTTAGTATATATTTTACATTTTATCATCCCATCTTAGACATATCCTAGTCTATTTTTATCTTGTCATATTATAATTTATTTATCACCTTATCTAGTACATCTTCATCTTGTCATTATCCTTAATCTCATCTATTCTTACCTCATCTAGATAAATCCCATCTTTGTCTTATTTTTTATCCTAAAACACATATATTTGGATTTTTAGGCCACACACTTGTCCAAACCATACTCACCATACCCCTAATCATCATTACATCACCACCCTTAATCCCATAATCCTCGATCCCTCCATATACTTTTCATCACATAATCTTATATCCATCCTACCTTGAGAAAATTGGTCTAAAGCTTGATTTATTCCTTTTGTTTTCCTTGCATATCATCCTATCACTCTAGTCCACCATTATATTTTCTCTCACCCATTACTCTTCAGTCAATACCTTGTTAAAAACTTATCACTTTGTTATTTTTAATTTAGCATCCAATTGTTTCAATATAGTCATATATAATCTAGTCATTATTTATTTACAACTCACACTCATAAAATCACCATCTTAATAGTTTTAATCTAGGCACTAGTTTAATCCCCATCCTTTTGATATCTTGAAAACTAGGCATTGTTGATAGATAATTAACACCTATCATACTATCAATTTGAAATATGATCTTAGTCTGATGTCATAATCCATTTAGTCTTTCTCATCCTCAGGTATCACATGTCATACTAGCTCAATAATTTATAATTACTTTTTCCAATGACCATATTTTACCCAATCCCTACTCTACATTCACATACATCACCCATTTATCATATACCCACATGGATTTGGACCCATTCCTTATATAAAAATATCTATTTGAAAACAAGGACAAGATCTTTTTGTGGGTCATATAAATGGGTACCTACCTAATTATAGACCTTGATCCCATCAAGCCTAAAGTAACATCCCCTCTCTTTCCCCATTAATATTCTCTATATACACCTAGCCTACATGTTAGCCCACTATGATCAGGCCCATTGTCCATTCATGATAGCCATAGTCATAACATCTTCCAATATACAAGTGATAAGGTTTCCTTATTTTAAAAGTATATATTCACCAATAAGGATGATTTATTTTTATGGCTATTGGAGTTAGGTGCCCACCTTCCCAATGATTTTAAATCCCTAAACATAATGTCACCTACCAAACAACTATCTCATTAAACCTTATTCACATCTAATTTTTGTGACAATAAATCTGATTTTTATCCCCCATCCACTACTCCTAGTCCTAGTCAAGACCTTCCTAGTTAGTATACTAATAAATGGATTTCCTTATTTAATAAAATATTATTTACAACAAGGATGCAATCGTATTATAACTCTTATAAATTGGTTCCCAACTTCTCATAGGATTCTACCCCTTTCAACTAATCTTATCTCTAGTTTATACCCATTCATAATTGAATCCTCCATTTATCCCCCATATTACTAGCAAAGGGAAACCTAGATTATCAACCTCATCTTATTCCCATTCATCTCCTAAAAAATCACACACACCGCAATCCCCCAATATCATGACATCACCATCACATTCTTTCTGTAATGAAATTACATCAACAATAATGTGGAACAGCAAAAATAGATCCAAATATGACTAAAATATATTAGAATATATGATAATAGATAAGACACTTTCAGGGGGAAACCTCCATAAGCTTTAATAAGAGTAGAATTCACAATATGATGATAAATAATTACCCACTACCTCTTATATATAGTCTATCTAGGCCATGGTTACTCCATAGGCTGACCTACTAACCAAATGAATGCATAGAGAAATGTGATATAACATTGAAGAGGGATAAATAAGCCATAAGTTGGTTATTCCCATCCTCATACATGTGATAGGTTAGGGGCGTAGCATGCCCTTCCACTTTAAACCAATGTTGTCCTCAACATTGAAAAACTCTAGATGTTGTTGCATAAAATCTTCACCTTCCCAAGTTGCATCTTCACTACTCAAGTTCTTCCACTTGATCAAATATTCCCTAATCTCTCTGGTTCTCAACCTCTTAGTAAGTGTTTAGAGGATCTTCTCTAGTTATAAAATGACACATCCTTCTTCATTTATTTCTGGGAGCTCTATTTAGGCTAAAAATTTTTGTTCAATGACCTTCTTCAATTAGGAAACATGAAATACTAGGTGTATGCAAGATGAATGAGGTAACTCAAGCTTATAAGCCACACTTCCAATTTTCTATATAACTTGATAAGGGCCATAATACTTAGGAGCAATTTTGTTTTCCTTTTTATATTTCTTCAAGGACATATACTTATAAGGATACAAATGTACGAATACCTAGTCACCCACCTCAAAATTTCACTCACTATGGTGTTGATCTACTTGTTACTTCATCCTATTTTGTGCCAAAGTCAAATTCTCTCTCAAACTAGCCAAAACCTCTTGTTGATGTTGAATGTGCTCCTCCACATCTTGAACCTTGGTTTAGACCTTTAATTAAGAAGTGATAGAAGGTGGATGGTAACCATATAGTGTTAGAAATGTAGAAAATTTAGAAGAGGTATGGAAAGATGTGTTATACCACCATTCTACAAGTGGTAGCCATTTAACCCAATGTTCTTGTTTATTTGATACAAAACAATGGGGATACCCCTCTAAAAATTTGTTACCACTTCTATTTATCCATCAAATTGGGGGTGGTAAGATGAGTTATGAGTTAGATGAGTACCTAAACAAACAAATAGTTCAGTCCAGAAATTACTAGTGAAAATAGGATCATGATCACTTACAATTATTTTTGGGGTTCCATGTAATTTTAGAATTGCTTCCAAAAAAATAACTGCTACTGTACTTACTAAAAATGGGTGTGAGAGAGCCCAAAAATGGGCATATTTTTTAATACTATCCATAATTACCAAGATAACATTATTACCTTTAGAACAAGGCAACCCTGTGATGAAATCCATGGAAACCTCCTCCCACCTTTGACTAGGAATTGCTAACAATTGTAACAAACCCAAGTTATTAACTATCTCACCTTTATTTTTTTAGCATATCAAGCATTCTACCACAAACTTTTTAAAATCTCCCTTAAGTCCTTCCCAAAATAGTTCTTTCTTAATTTTGTGATAAGTTTTCAAGAACCCTGGGTGTCCCCCAATTGGAGATGCATGTAACTCCGCAAGAATGTTATGATTAAGTTCTAAATTTTTTCACAAGTATAGCCTACCTTCATACCATAGGAATTTACCTTTAAATTCAATTTTTTTAGAGGCTAAAATACCTTTCTAGAGATTCTAAATCAGAACCTATGTATCCTTGTCTTGCTCCCATTCTAACCTGGCTTCATCCACCCAATCTACTTACAACATGGACATTGAATAAAGTAATGCTTCTGAGGATGTATCCCATTTGGATAGTGTATCTATTACTACATTATCTTTACTCTTCTTGTAGATGATTTCAAAATCATAACTCAACATTTTGGTTACCCACTTTTGTTGTTACTCAAATGATAATCTTTGCTCCAAAAAGCATTTGAGACTATCATGATCCGTTTTCACCTTAAAGTGTCTACCCATTAGATAGGGCATCCATTATTTAATTGCATGAAGAATAGACATCATTTCTTTTTCATAGATAGTTTGTGTAGATTATTGCCTTTAAATTGATGACTCTCAAATGTAATGAGTCTTCCTTCTTACATTAGTACCACTCCCAACCAAGATCCAGAAGAATCACATTTAACAGTGAATATCTTTGAGAAGTTTGGAGTATCCAAAATTTTAGTGGTGCACATAGCTACTTTTAGTTTCTCAAATGCTTTTGTGGTGGCATCATTCCAATGGAAGGCATCCTTCTTTAGCAATGCAATGAGTAGAGCCGCTATGCTACCATAACCTTTCATAAATCTTTGGTAGTAACCTGTTAGTCCTGGGAACCCTCAAAGGTTTTTGAGAGTTTTTGGCATGGGCCATTCCATCATAGCTTTGATATTTTCGGTGTCAAATTTGACACCTTCATGGGAAAAAATGTGACCTAGGTACTCTACCTCCTACACTCCAAAAGCACATTTGGATGGTTTTGAATAAAGCCGATGCTTTTCCAAAACTATCAACACTTGTTTCACATGTTGCAGATGTTCTTCCCATGTCTGACTATAAATCAATATGTCATCAAAGAAAACTAGCATAAACTTCCTTAAAAAAGGCCTAAAAAAAGTTTTCATCAAGCTCTGAAAAGTAGATGGTAGATTTGTAAGACCAAAGGGCATTACCAAAAACTCATAATTGCCCTCATGTGTTATAAAAGTAGTTTTATGAACATCTTCATCCTTGATTATAATTTGATGGTACCCTGAGCGAAGATCCAATTTTGTGAAATAATTAGCACCATGTAACTCATCAAGTAAATCATCAATTACTAGAATAGGAAACTTATCTTTGATGGTGTACTTGTTGAGTTCCCTATAATCTAAGCACATCCTCCATCTATCATCCTTCTTCCACACCATGACCACTAGTGATGAATATGCACTTTGGCTATGCTTGATGATCCCTACCTCTAACATCTCATGGACCATATTTTTTATGTCACTCTTTTGTGCATATGGATATCTATATGGTTTGATATTTGGTGGTTGACTCCCTAAAAGTAATTGAATGACATGATCATGTTCTCTTTTTGGTGGTAGTCATTTCGGTATGGCCCCAAAAATAGATGGGTGGTCATTAATAATCATCTATAGATCAAGATGTGTAGATGTCAATGTGGGTTGAACTTCTATGGAATAGAATCATGCAATAATTCCCTCTACCCCCTTTTTTAGCATCTTGGTCATCTGATCTGAACTAATTAATTGTGGATATTTTGCCTATAATCCATGTAGTTCACTTTTCCTACCTTTATAATGAAAGTGCATGAATAGTTCCTAGAAGTTCATCTCAATGGTACCCACGGTTGTAAGCCATTGGACTCCCAAAACAATGTCTGTGGTACCCATGAGAATAGAAAACATAAGAGAATCAAGATTGTACTCAGCCATAACAAGCTTAATACTATGGCATTTGCCTAAACAATTAATTATGCCACCATCTACAATCATGACCTAAAATTATGGTGTTGGGTATATGAAAAAGTTCATTAAATTGGCCAACTTATGGTTGATGAAGTTATGTGTGCTCCCTAAATCAATCAGCATTATCACCTTCTATTTCTTGAGGAAACCCACCACCTTAAGAGTTTGTGGAGTGCTAATACCTACAAGTGCATGATAAGAGATTTTAGGTTGGGAATCTTTAGGTACCTCCTCTATCTCTTCCTCATCATTAATGGAGGCATCATCTTCTTCTTCATCTTCATTAGATCCCTCAATGTAGAATAACTTCTTCTTAGCACATCTATGTCCTTTGCTTAACTTGTTGTCACAACTAAAATATAATCCTTTTAGATGCTTCTGTTCAATTTGCTAAGGGGTCAATCTAGAAGATGGAGGAAATGTTGGTGTCAATATGCTATGATATTTGATGTGAGTGAACGGATGCTTCTTGTTGGCTATGAATTTTTCCTCAGTTCTATGTGCAATGATAAAAGAATTATAAATCTTAAGTGGATTAAACATGTGTACCTCATGTTGAATGTTGTCCTTGAGTCCACCAAAAAATAGGTAATTCAAGTTCTCAGAAATTGTCTCCACACGTAAGGATAGGTTTCAAAAATGATAAATATAATCCTTGATGGAGCTAGTCTATCCCAATTTTTCCAATTGGCTAAAATAATTCTCTATCACACTATTGCCATAGTGTAATTATAGCTCCTTTGTAAAAACTGACCAGGTGATATTAAGAGTCATCTTTTTTTAGCACACGACCATAGATACCAAATGAATTGATCAGGTTCAAGATACAAGGATAACATGGTAACCTTTTGTCCACCTAGGATTTGATGTAGATCAAAAACATTATCCATTTAGTTTATCCAATTGAGTGGATCTTTTTCATCAAATTTGTGCATATCCACCTTTGGTAACAAGTTCCTCTATGGTAATGTAGTTAGAATTGAAGTAGACTGGTTGGGAGAACCACCTTGGTGGGGTTGTGAAATAGCACTAGTTGGATGATTTGAATAATTATTTTTCAAATCCATTATGATATCTACAAAACTATCTTGTATGGATTTCATATTACAATCTTGCACCTCACTTTGAATACCTTACACACTATAATCAAGCTGGCTCACTTTATGATTAGTGTCACTGAACCCTGGTATAAATGATCTAGTACATCCCCCTTCTAAATCCATCTCTTCCTTGTTATGAGTTTTACCTTGAGTTTTAGCACCCTTTCCTCAGCCCTGAGTTTGTGGACCTACCATAAAAGGGCTTTACGATGTCAACCCTAATTGGCACTTTTGACCCAAATTTGACCAAGAAATTTTGGAATTATGTCAGCCTCAAATAAAAACATAAAAAGAGCATACCCTATCTAAATTTTTCTAAGATTTCCAAAAGTGTAAATAACTCAAAAAAATTCTTTGAATTTTGCACTATAGAGCAATTTTATGAAAAACCCTAAAATGGAGATAAATTTTGTAAAATAAATCCAAATGAGTGGAAATTTTAATGGAAGCTTAATTTAATTATTTATCACCTCTAGTTAAAAAAATGTAAATAAATTCAAAAACTTTTTTTAGATATAGAGAAATTTAAAAAAATAGGGTTTCACCCATAAGATTGCCCAAATCACAGCTCTGATACCACCTGTAATGAAATTACATCAACATTAAAGTAGAATATTAGAAATAAATCCAAATATGACTGAAATATATTAGAATATATGATAATAGATAAGCCACTTCGAGGGGGCAACCTCTACAAGCTTCAATAAGAGTAGAATTCACAATATGATGATAAATAATTACCCACTACCTCCTATATATAGTCTATCTAGGCCATGGTTACTCCATAGGCCTACCTAATAACCAAATAAATGCATAGAAAAATGTGATATAGTATCAAAAATGGATAAGTAAGCCACAAGTTGGCTATTCCTATCCTTATACATGTGATAGGTGTTTCTACCTCAAATTTGCTTTTCAGACTTAAGAAAAAGAAACTAAAAGAATAAATGGACAAGGCATGGGAAGTACCTGGACTAAAGATTGCGCACCGTAAATCCAGACGCTTGTGAGCACTCCTCTTTGGCTGTGGAGAAATGACACCTGCAAGAAAAAAAGAAACTTGGACAAGAGAACGTTAGATAGATAGATGGTGGGTTGCCAGGCAAAAGCCTGTTCCCAGAAGTATGAGAACTTCCTTAAGGGAGGTCAACCCACTGTTTTGATAAAGATAAGTCTGATAAAAAGATAGAATGCTGAAAAGGACTGAAATGATAGTAAATTGAAAGAGAAAAGGAAGTGAAAGCTTACCTGGAAGAAGCTGCCAAAATGGTCACAGTCGTCGGTGTCGGTGGTCCTACCGGCATCGGTTGTCGAGTCTGCCGACGTCGGTTAGTCTGCCGACGTCGGTGGGGGTAATGACCGGCGTCGGTCGGGGTAATGGCCTCTAGACGGGTCTGGTCAAGTTCTGGTCTGTAGATAATCTGGGCTTGGTCTGTGGTCTGTTCTGTGGACGTGTCAGTGGACGGGTCTGAGTCTGATGGACGGGTCTGTGGGTGGTCTTAGGCAGAGATACAGGGGAGTCAAATGGACAGAGAGGGACAGAGGAGGACAATCAAGGAGATGGGAATATGGGTCTGCCTGGCTTGGTTAACAGTGTGGGGGGGGGGGGGGGGTAGAAGAGCTGAATCTAGTTTAAAACATGATAACTAGAAAGCATAAAACAAATAAGCAGAGTACTTACCTGTGCCCCGCTGAAGAAGGTGTTGATCTTGTTGTTGATGTTGCCGGATGTGAAACCTGTTGCTGATGAAGATTCCCTGTTGTTCACCTACAGAAGATTGATGTGTTCCTGAGGGAGAGAGGTCAAGTGAAGGACTGATACAAGGGTCTGATACGAAGGTTCAAGAGTCGGGATGCCAAAAAGAAAACGCAGAGATGCGAAGAGAAGCGAAGAGGACCCAGAGGACGAAAGAACGGTGAAGAAAAACGTTAAGAAGGGTGCCGACGCCGGCAATATCGCCGACGTCGGCCGAAGGCTGACCGACGTCGGTGGCTGAAAGGCCGGAGAAAGGCTAAAAATAGCCTTTCATCCATTTCCCAACAGCCGGGTCAAATGAATGCCAGGATGAAACGGTCGATGGGGTTAAATGGACGAGAGGAGAGGTTGGAATGGGAGACTAAGGCATTAAATGGCCATGTGAGGAATAAAGGGGATCCAAGGAGGGTATCCTAGGGTGGCGAGGTGGCAAGGAGAGGGAAGAAGGGGCCTTATTTAATTAAAAATAGATGTTTATTTCCAATTAATAAGACTTAGGTGGGTTAGGGACCAAGGAGGACTAGGAGGGAGAAAGGACCAAGGGTTAGACACTTTTTAGGTGTCTACATTTGCCCCTTTTTGTCTTGTTGGTTTTTCTAGACGAACTGCAAGACAAAAACAGGAGTGGTTGCCCCAGGTGAGGGATGATGTGGATTGCCCCGAAGCATGGATGAGGTATTCCCCCTCAAAGCAGGAGTCGAGGGAAGGGAACCTGATATCGGGTGCTGATTTGACAAAAGGTGGATGAGAAAGAGGGGAAAAGTGAGTGAAAATGCTGCAAAAGTCATGATTGCGCGCATACCACTGCACAAGATGGTCAGGTCAAATTGTCGCATGTCAAGGGTCAAGGAGTGCCAAAATTGAGGTAACCGGGCCCCAGCATTTAGTTGTCTGCTGATCGGGTCACTCAATCTAAGCTGAAGCTCCAAATGGTCATCGTGTCCTAGGTATCTAGGGCTCAGGAAGTGCTCCCAGAAACACGAAAAAGCCACAAGTAGTAGGGATCAACTGGCTCACGATCCTATACTTGTGAAGGGTCAAAAAAAAGTCTGTGAACAATTCTGCTAACCAGCCGTGAGGTAGCATACATGCAAAAACAACCAAGGCAACATTGGCTTGGAAGTGGTCGAGGTCGAAGGAGATAGGCATGATCTCCAATGGTCATTGGTCAAGAGGATGGATGGACGAAAGGATGTGGCCGAGCTAACCCCAGAAGACCCCATGTCAACTGAGTGCTGCCTACATAGCCCTGGTGATAGGGCCTCAGGCCGATGTAGTTCTCCCTAAAAGGGAGGGAGGGTCAGAGGGATTGATTGGTCTTGGTCAAAATAAATGATTGGTCTTGGTCAAAGGTCGATGATTGGTCTTGGTCAAAGGTCTTGGTCAAAGTTGACGAAGTTGGGTGTGATAAGAGTCAAAGAAGAGAAGGTTTGTCCATCATAGAGACGAACAAACGGGGGTGGTCGAGCTAACCTCAGAAGATGTGGTATCTGAGTGCTGCCTACATAGCCCTAGTCATAGGGCCTCAGACCAATGTAGTTCAGACGAATGAGAAGATTGGTCGATGATCGGATTGGTCATGTGTCGAAATGATGAGGCTAAGATGAGGATAAAAGGATGCTACAGATGGTGTATTCTGTAGAATTGGTCGAGAGTCTTTCATCCCTAGCAAGTTTCCATAGTCGCGATGGATGTATGCTAAAAATGAATGAAGGGTCTATTTATGTTCAGCAAGTATTGGTTTATGCTTAACATAAATTGGGTCTGGTCGATAGTTTCCATGTGTATTGGTGTCCATGGGAACTATGCGAAAAGGACAAGGATGATGCCTGATGTCATGTTGAAAAATGATGAAAATGGCTGGATTTAAGGATGAGTCGAAAATTGACGTGGCCAAAGCGTGACCAAAGTGTAGATAAAAGGTGAAAGGCAAATTGCTCTTTCATTGACAAGGACCAAAAAGGAAGCACAGATAGGGGTTGTTAGAACAAAAGCCCCGTTCATGCATTGCGTCGTTGACCAGTGTTGAGTTAGAACGGTAATCGAATCACTTTGACATTAAAGTGAGCTCGAAGTCCCTTGAGCCGGTGATAGGAGGAGGATAGGGTAACCCAGTTTAAGAGCAGGAATAACCTTGCCCCTTTTATAGGAGACCCTGAGACAACTACAAGCCAATGTCCGTGACTCATTTTTTTTTTTTTTTTTTTTTTTTTTTTTTTTTGGCGCAGACTGATCGATGCGGGAAGCCTGCATAGAGATGTCATTTGATGTAATGGTCATGTTGCGAAGCTGATCAATGCGGGAAGCTTCTAAAAAAAGGTTGTTGTTTATTGCCAGATTAGTCATAGCCATCCTTCGAGGGAGTGGTCTATATTTTTGCTTGATAATGTTTGATAAGTTGGCCTAGCTGTCCTTCAAGGGATCAGTCTAGTAATACAGCAATGATAGTACAGCTGTCCTTCGAGGGATCAGTCTGTCTTTTTAATTTGACTTGATTTAGTGACCATGTATATGTTTTGACATCTTGATTTGGATATATATTGATAGAAATGAGAGTCACGGACAAGACTGTAGAAGCTCAAGGACGCCCCTTTTATTAGGACAAAGCATCACTGCATCCTAAAAGGGTTGTAGAGGACTTGTTAAGAGGAATAGGGTTGAAAGGGATGAGGATTAAGAGGACGAGGATTGCTCAAGGGACGAGCTCAAGTTACGTGTCAAGCAGACGAGTACTCGACTAGCAGAAGAATGGTCGAAGACGCAAGACATAAGAAGGGGTTTAAGGTCTAATAAGACCCTGGGCCATGCTAGTGCGTTAAGGTCTGAGTCAATTAGGAGCAAACTTGCCCCATGTTTCCTCTTTCCAGATTGGTCAGGTGTTGATTGATGGATGTGAAGTCGGTTGACATTGTCGTTGGCTGGTTGAAAAAGGTTGAATGTTTGGTCGAGAGGTCTGGTTGATTGATATTTGGTTGAAGCTTGGTTGAGACTGGTCGAATAATTGGTCGGGAGTTGGGTCGATGGATACTTGGTCGAGATGAGTGATTGATATGTGGTAGAGACTTGGCTGAAGAGTTGGTCGAGGTTTGGATGAATGATGAGTTCCCCCAGCGGGTAGGGAGAATGTTTGAAAGATTGGTTAAGGTCGGTTGAGGTTTAGTGGTCAGATGGACGGTGTTAATGTTGAATAAGGGGGTCAAAGGTGGCAAAGAGACCACAGTCTGACATGGGGATCCCGATTTAGGTGATGAGGTTGGAGAGGCATGAGTCAGGGTTGATGTCTTGTTGAAGAGGTGGTCAAGAGGATCCTTGGTGAGAAGGGAATCCTTTTTCTGGTGTTGACGAATGACAGCTTTAAGAGCGCAACAACGCTCAGTGTCATGTCCTGGAATGTGATGATAATGGCAGAACGTAGAGTTGTCAAACCAAGAGGGTCTTGATCTGAGAGGTGATGGGCGGGATGGTGTTGAAGGTTTATTGATGATGTGGTCGAAAAGGGAGGTGTCATTCGCCAAACATTGGCGAATGGCGACCTTGAGGGCATGACAATGCTCCGTGTCGTGCCCAGGCATGCGATGATACGCACAAATGCAAGTGTGGTCGAACCATGGTGGTTTAGGTCTGAGAGAGTGATATGGTCTAAGAGGCGGGAGGTCGATACGAGAGGACCGCAAAAATTGCCGTAAGAGCAAGGCATATGAACCTGCTAACGGGTCAGGATGTCTTATTGCAGTAGGGGTTGATGACATTGGTTTGGGAGGTGAAGGAGGCAAAGGTCGAGGGTTTGGATGAGATGTATGTCTGATGGGATGAGGGAGTAATGGAGGTGATGTGCCTCTATGAAAGATGGGAGTGGGAAGCACTCGTATTAAAGTGGACGGATGCGGGCCCAAGATAGAGGGCAATGACGAAGGTGGGGGAGGAATTCTCCGATGAGGTCTAGTAGTCTTCGTGTGTTTGGGTCGAGGGCCACCGTTGTGCGAGGTGAGGTTAGATATGGGTTTGGGTTTAGATGTGGATAGAGGTGAGTGAGATGTAGAAATCTCATGCAAAGGGCAAGAGGAAACCATGACTGGGTCTTCCTCGATTGAAATGGGTGGAGAGACTGGTTCTTCTCTTGGTGGAGAAGAAATACGAGAGAGTGGCTCCTCGAGTGGGCAGAGGGCATGGATGGTCGTGCCTTCCACTTGTAATTGAGGAGTAGGCAAGGTAGGGTCTTCGGATGAAGGTGGGCTTAATGGCGTTGATGTGGTCAAGGCGTCTTCCAATGCAAGAGAAGTAGATGGAGGACTAGTAGGAGAAGAAGGCTCTTCATCCTTTAATGGAAGAGGTCGGTCAAGGACAAGAGGCAAGATGGTGCTAATTGTGTGAATGTCATGGTCTTGAGGGTCATTGGTCGAAGTCTGGACGTTGTTTTGAGTAGGCGGATGATTAGGGAATGGTTGTTTGAAGATGTCGATATGTTGGTTAGGAGGAGCATTCGGGTTATCTAAAATAAGATCCCCCTTGTCGATCATGTCTTGGACGATGTTTTTGAAGGTTCGGCAGTTGTCGATGTCATGGCCTTGGACGCGATGAAAGGGACAGAAGTCAGCCTCCCTATACCATGTAGGGATGGCTTTTGAAGGGTCAAATTGAGGTGGTCGGATTGGAGGGAGATTGAGGACCCCCTGCTTGAGAAGTTTTTCCAAAACGGAAGCGTATGGTTCTCCAAGTGGAGTGTAAGAACGTTGAATGTACCGTTGTTGGAATTGTTTGGTGATGCTTGGAGATGTCGAAGGTTGAGAGTGATTAGTTGTCATCAAGGATGGTGATCTAACGACCACAGTGTGGGCCACTCCTTTAGATTCGGAATTGGTAGAAGAAGAAGGTCTGGAAGAAGAATAGCCGATAGATTTTGCGTTGGTATGACGCAATTTGACCTTATCTTCTTCAAGGCCGCGGAGTTCGAGCTTTCGAGCCATGATGAAAGCTTCGTCAAAAGTGTGGAATGTCTGAATCCGTAAGGTAGAAGAGATGTGTCTGGCACATGCTCGAGAAAAGAGCTCAATGAGCTCAGGTTGAGGTAAAGAGAAGGAGAGCTGGTTGATCAGACCTCTCCAACGAGCGACAAAGTCGACAACAGATTCGTCGTCAAATTGCCTGATGGAGTAAAGGTCAGTGATTGAGACTTGTTTGGTAATGTTGATTGAGAAATGGTCAAGGAATAGTTGGGCGAGTTGGATGAATGAAAAGATAGAGTGTCTGGCAAGGGAACTATACCAGTCAAGGGCAGGGCCAGAAAGGGACATAGGAAACGTGCGTAAAAGTAATGCATCGTCATGGGAAATAAGATAACAGGCATGTCTAAATGCCTGTAGGTGTTGCTGAGGGTCTTCCTTACTCTGAAAGCGAGTGAATTTAGGAAGCTCCCAATGGTTAGGGTATGGTCGAATAGGGACGGAAGGATGGATGGGCTCATTGCAAATTTGGTCATATGACAAAGTATTGCTTGAACCAGAAATGGAGGCTTCGAGACTAGACATTTTATCCATCAGCATCTTGATGAGATCTGCTGACGGATTGGCGAGTTGAGCGCCCCCTAAGTTGTAAGGTGCTTGGAAGAGGCTAGAGGAGGCGTGCGACATAGTCGGTTGTACAATGTACGGATGACTAGTCGCAGGGGCAGAAGTGGAGGCTAAAGGTGGTTGAGTTATGAAGGTTGCAGGTATAGGTTGACTGGGCACCGCCAAAGGTGGTTGAATGGCGGCACTGGTAGAAAGAGAGGTTGACACGCCTACATTTGTGGGCGTAAGAGTATGAGGGGTCGAGACAATCAAGTTCTGATATGATGTAGAACTTGGTTGAAGTGCAGGTGGTTGAGGGGGTAAAGGAACCCCGATGAAGGTCGGTCTAAAAATAGACGGGGAGGCCAAACTTTGCGTATTGGCCATGGTTGGGTTAATAGTTGAGGCGAAAGGCTAAGTCAAAAAGGGTTGGGTGGCGAATGGTGTGGATGTCGTCGCCATGTCACCCGAAAGGTCTCGCGTTGGGTTTCTCGCGAGATAGTTTTGGAGGGCTGCGGTGTTGAGGTCCAAGAATCTCTCGAAATCTCGGTCCCCTTCAGGGATGATGGGAATTTGAGTCAGGGTCAGGGTCAGGGTCGGTCCTGTAGGAGTTCTTTCAGTCTCCAAGTGGAACTCCATGATAGGACTTGGTTAGGGACGAGGTAGACGGAAGCGGTTGTTGGCTAAAGTGGTTAAGAAGAGAGTCCTGGTTCCAGAAACTGTGTTTTTGCAGTCTCAGAAAACCAAAATGTGATTTTGACAGAGAATGGACAGATTTCAGGCTGCTAGTTTTAAAGAAAAAGGATAGTGACAGAGACCGACGTCGGTTGAAAAACTGATGTCGGTAATAAATGTGGCCGACGTCGGTCAGATAACCGATGTCGGTAACAGATGAAGCCGATGTCGGTAGAAGAACCGATGCCGGTGACAGGGGAAGCTGACGTCGGTGGCAGAACCGATGTCGGTGACTGTGTTTTCCAAAAGATTCTTGGAAAAACAAAGAAGAAAGCGTCCTCACACACTCAAACAAACAGATGAGAAGAGGAAAATAGAGAGAGACAGACAAGCCTAAGCGATAAATCCTAGGAATTAACCTTAGAAACTTGTGGCTTATGCCTTAGATGAATGTTTAGGGAGATTGGCTGAAAAATGGGTCCTAGAAGAAGGCGGTCTAAGGATGGTTTCAGGTGTTGTTTTAGGTGCTCAAAGATCTGTGTTAGGGTCTGGTACGTGGCCTGGTGCTAAGGAGCAAGCTCCCCTCACTTCACGATTCCAGTGGTTAGCTGGTCTCGCTTAGCCAAGATATACCTCACCTAGAGTTTAGACTCCGCCAGAGAACGGAGTGGGCTTCCCCCTTGGTGATGAAATCCAAGTGGGGTCACCGGGACGGGTAAGGTATCCGCTGGGTGATGAAATCCCAGTCGGGCCTTGTCTCAAGTAAGTTTTATGTTCGTTTTAGTGCATGTGATTAGGTAGTGTAACATCAAGTGTCTACGGTTTATTCAATATGCGCCTAAGTTACTAGATGTGGACTAATGCAAGCACAGGCAGAAATGAAAGTGCAATATGTTTTAATGCCCAAGTCAAAATGTGATATTGTTATGAAGACAAGATTGAGAAAGGGTTGAGAGTATGATATTTAGACTAGTCTAGAATGCAAGGAAGAAAGGTTCGTTTTAGTCCTGCTTATAGTGTCATTTGGAATAGAAGAAAGAGACAAGAAGAAAGGAGCCTAGATGCACCTAAATGAATAAAAAAAGAAAAGGAACCCAGGAGGAACCTAGGGTCCCACCGGGCGTGCCAGAGATGTTTCTACCTCAAATTTGCTTTTCAGACTTAAGAAAAAGAAACTAAAAGAATAAATGGACAAGGCATGGGAAGTACCTGGACTAAAGATTGCGCACCGTAAATCCAGACGCTTGTGAGCACTCCTCTTTGGCTGTGGAGGAATGACACCTGCAAGAAAAAAAGAAACTTGGACAAGAGAACGTTAGATAGATAGATGGTGGGTTGCCAGGCAAAAGCCTGTTCCCAGAAGTATGAGAACTTCCTTAAGGGAGGTCAACCCACTGTTTTGATAAAGATAAGTCTGATAAAAAGACAGAATGCTGAAAAGGACTGAAATGATAGTAAACTGAAAGAGAAAAGGAAGCGAAAGCTTACCTGGAAGAAGCTGCCAAAATGGTCACAGTCGCCGGCGTCGGTGGTCCTACCGGCGTCGGTTGTCGAGTCTGCCGACGTCGGTTAGTCTGCCGACGTCAGTTAGTCTGCCGACGTCGGTGGGGGTAATGAACGGCGTCGGTCAGGGTAATGGCCTCTAGACGGGTCTGGTCAAGTTCTGGTCTATAGATAGTCCGGGCTTGGTCTGTGGTCTGTTCTGTGGACGTGTCAGTGGACGGGTCTGAGTCTGATGGACGGGTCTGTGGGTGGTCTTAGGCAGAGATACAGGGGAGTCAAATGGACAGAGAGGGACAGAGGAGGACAATCAAGGAGATGGGAATACGGGTCTGCCTGGCTTGGTTAACAGTGTGGGGGGGGGGGTAGAAGAGCTGAATCTAGTTTAAAACATGATAACTAGAAAGCATAAAACAAATAAGCAGAGTACTTACCTGTGCCCCGCTGAAGAAGGTGTTGATCTTGTTGTTGATGTTTCTGGATGTGAAACCTGTTGCTGATGAAGATTCCCTTTTGTTCACCTGCAGAAGATTGCTGTGTTCCTGAGGGAGAGAGGTCAAGTGAAGGACTGATATAAGGGTCTGATACGAAGGTTCAAGAGTCGGGATGCCAAAAATAAAACGCAGAGATGTGAAGAGAAGCGAAGAGGACCCAAAGGACGAAAGAACGGTGAAGAAAAACGTTAAGAAGGGTGCCGACGCCAGCAATATCGCCGACGTCGGCCGAAGGCTGACCGACGTCGGTGGCTGAAAGGCCGGAGAAAGGCTAAAAATAGCCTTTCATCCATTTCCCAATGGCCGGGTCAAATGAATGCCAGGATGAAATGGTCGACAGGGTTAAATGGACGAGAGGAGAGGTTGGAATGGGAGACTAAGGCATTAAATGGCCATGTGGGGAATAAAGGGGATCCAAGGAGGGTATCCTAGGGTGGCGAGGTGGCAAGGAGAGGGAAAAAGGGGCCTTATTTAATTAAAAATAGATGTTTATTTCCAATTAATAAGACTTAGGTGGGTTAGGGACCAAGGAGGACTAGGAGGGAGAAAGGACCAAGGGTTAGACACTTTTTAGGTGTCTACAATAGGTTAGGGGTGTAGCACTTCCACTCCTAAATCCAACACTTCCACATCCAACATTATAGAAAAATAATAACCCCCTCTCCCAATATCCACAAAAGCCTTAGTTTGGAAACTATAAGCTATAGGCATGATTGTCTACCCAAAAAAAATACCTCTATATTTTCCAAGCATATGCCATCATGGCATGGAGTAAAACAATTTTGTCTCTACTATAAAGTCCCTAATCATTCTATTCATAGATGTCTCCCTTTTAGAGATTATTTACAAAACTTAATTGATAATGGAAACATTAAAATTGAGACTGAATCCAAACCATCTACACTTAGGCGTGTGTAAAAAAGGGTATGCCAAAGAATGTTTACTAAGCATGATTAATATTATTCCCTCCTTAACCAAGGTCAGGACCCCAATCCTTGCCATACCACAACCATCCATATATCCTATTTACATCAAATCCCCCATTTTAAAAATTATATTAACTCTAAAGCATCCATTAATAAACCCAAGGGAAAGAAGGTACTTGTAGACAATAATATGGATACTATAAAAGAATCATCTATTAGCAACATCACCTCATTGACATCCCTATTAAAGTTAGAATTAGAATGGTCAGGATCATGTCTAACATTAACATATGAATTAGAATCCATGTCAAAATCATTAGATAACAAAATTCATACTAATACATATCTCTTTAAGTATTTATCTAATTTGAATGTTTACGAATCAAAAGGCATGACTCTCGATCCATCTCAAGATGATGAAATCATAACATAATCCTTAGATTCTTTACCAGCCAAATATTATCTAGCTAGATATGACTCAAATTTAGATGCTAATTTTACAAATATTCTTAGTCATCATTTTGAGATTATTGATGACACTTTCTATGACATTGATGTTGGGTCTCCTAGTAGATTTTATAAGGACTATGCTTCCCATCATCCCCTTAATCCACCCCTTTCACCACACATCCCTAATCATCCATCTCATGTTAATAATCCATCCATTCCAGTCCTAGAATGTGATTAAAAAAGGTCGCATATCATTAGATTAACCTCAACATGCAATCTCATGTGTTGAATCTACAAGGATCCAATATAATAATAAATTAATCAATCTAAATAATCAAGTCAAATGTGATCCAAAAGTAATCAATCAAAGTCAATAAGAGTTTTGTAATCATCTAAGTCAAAAAGTATCATCCCCTAGTAAAAATATCCTTAATGTGTTGGGGGATAATCAAGTCAAAATAGTCATCCTCTAAGTCTAAAGTCAAATACCCATGGTGAAGCCTAGTTACAAGCACCATGGGGAAATAAAAATCCAATCAAGTTAGCAAACCAAGAAGTCATCATGGAACCTATTATGTAGACTTATTACCTAGTTAATACCAGACTCTTGAGTCTGATTAACATCGATTCAAGGATGTCATCACTATATATGCATTATTGATTCATAGATTAACTTGCTTTAATAGTTGTAGTATAATGAACTTTTTTGTAATTCACCAGATAGTTATACTATAAAAATATTATAAAAAAAATATAGAAATACTTCACACTTATGAATCACACATGAATCACACTTTATATAATCAAACTAATAATGAAATCAACTTACACAACACACTTAACTAAGGAGGGTCAAGATCTTCATTGAAACTCTTTTCGAGGGGGCCCTTCCTCATTCATTTTTGAGTTATAATCCTTCTTTGAGAGAATTGAAAAAGCTTCTTACAGACTCAACCTTCTCATTACTCAGATTTGTAGTATTTAAAGATTGCTATAGAAGATTACAATATTCAGAATGCAATGACTTATACAATTCTACTATTCTACTATCATCTCTCCAACTCTTAATCTAATCTAGGTTTTACCATTAAATACATAAGGTAGTTTATTAGTTTTTAACCAAAAACACTAAACTAGGGAAAAATACAAATACTTAGGAACTACCCCAATCAACCTTCAGGTGATTAGTAACTAAAGTTACTTATTTTAGGTTTGATGGGTTAAGGACAATGTATATTGTTTTATTTTTTTACTTCTTTTTATCTCCTTTTCAGTGTCCTTGTCTCTCTCTTTTTTGGCAACACATCCAAATTTCCTTATATGTGGGGAGTCTATACAATATCTATGGTCCTTCCCAATCATTCATTTAGTTCCTAAGATAGCTAGATGTGTCCTTAAGATCTGATCACAATAATGGTGCTATTTTATGTAGTGGTTATGGGTAACCTATAGGTGGAAGCCTATAGTTTCTATAGGTAATCTATAGTGGCTATGGGAAACATATAGGTGGAAGCTTATAGTTACTATAGATAATTTTTAATGGCTATGGGAAACCTATAGGTAGAATCCTACAGTTACTATGGGCACTTTTTAGTGGTTACAGGAAACCTATAGGTGGAAGCCTATAATTGCTATGAGCAACCTATAAGTGTTGTGCCCAAACAAGATTCTTGTAGCCTTGCATTACCCTTCAAATGTTCATTAAATAAAGTTACATGAATATAATATAATCAAATAAAAATCATCACTAATTCATAACATTATATACATATATATATATATATCAATGCACACACAAAATCATAAATTCATTCATTCATTTTTATGAATCGTGGATGGTTATGGGGATTTACATAGAAAAATATATATATTAGGTATGGATGAGGCTATACAATAGAGCAATTGGTGGCCTCATCACACTCCCCTAATTTACCTCTTGCTCAACCTCAAACAAGCCTTGGATTCATTTTGAAAGGATAGAATTTTTTGAAATCTAGGGGCTCAATACAGTGTGAACCTTCAAGGATATAGAAGCCTTTAGCATCATCAATGTTCTCGCATCTTTTCTTCTCAACCTCTCTATCAGTTGGGACCTTTCCCTCCCAGTTAGGGTTTGGGAACCCAAAAGAATAAGGTTTAAATGTTAATCCCAACCATTTTACCCTTTGTTTCCTAACAAGCTCAATATATGTGTATACCTTATGTATGACCTCCCTAAGGTTTTGAGGGGAATATGGTTCCTTTTTTTTAAAGCATCAAAGATTTTTGTCTATTTTTGAGAACAAGAAATAAAAATTTACTTTTCATCTCCTTGCATAAGAGTCAAATAATGATTATGAACTTATACTTATTTCCTTATAACCCATGCTTATGGAGTACCTAAGTTCATGAAGGAGATTCATTCTTCTATTGCAACATTTGGATTACCTGATTCACCCCTAATCATTAGGGTAGCTTATTTTTTTTTTCTTTTTCTTGGTACTCTTCCACATGTTTCCTTCTTTATATTTCATTAGGGACATATGAATAAAATGCATTCAATTAGACATCACCCAAGTATATGTTTGGATTCCAATCTACGTCACTGGGTACAACATATCAATGTATGTAAAACTCACTTAACTATGCTTGGAGATCAAGGTCAACATATCTATAAACTTTAAATAAATATTTAGGGTCATAAAACATGTAGGATTGATCATTATAGATCCTATCATATCTAAATTTAAGACATCTATCTTCTAAGTAGACAACATACACCCTAGAAGGTGATCTACACTCCATTAATATTTCAGTGGTTTCATACATTTTAATAATCTTTTCCTTTAGATACTTGATCCTAGTTTCATCCATTTTCAGTCTTTCCTTTAATTCATATTTTTGTTCTCTTATTTAAAAATATACCTTAAATCTTTAAACCAACTCCTTGTATTAATTTTCATCATCACCAAATTTTTCCTTAAGAAAATTCAAGAGGTCATTAGTTTCTACACGCATGGTAGCTGATATATCCACATCAATAACTTATTCTATTGTAGGTGTTTTTGCAATGGATAGAGGAGGAGGAAATCTATTATAGAAAGGTACCAAATCTAGAGAATAATATTATATAGGTGATTCTAAGGTTATATAAATGCTATCTATGGGCAAGGTAGATGAATTTACTATAGGTTCCTCCAAGGAAGTTATTTTAGGTCCCTCCAATAACCTTTCTCTTTCCATAGATGGTTCTATAAATTTTGCTTCCCCCAGAAGTTTTTCTAGACCTCTCTTACCTTCCAAATCTTTTATCTCATTCCTCAACCTATATATTTCTCTCATATCTTGTTCTAAGGTTTAGAACTCCTGGTCATGAGGAACTATCTCTTGTTTTGCTTCTTCTTCCATGGTCTTTTCTTTAATCAATTCCTCTTTTTATATAGGATGAAATGTCATTATCAACTCTTCTTCTATGTACCCAATGCATCTAAGGAGATCCATGACTTCCTTAGTGAATTTGGATGGCTTGGGTGACTATGCTTCTTCTTCCTTAATAGATTCCTCTTTAGTATACCATTTAATAATCTCAAACCCATTAGAGGTCTTTCAAATCTTGGGCTATTTCTTTCCCTTTTCATCCTCACTAATATCTATGGGTGAGGAGGCTATATTTATCTTTTGTTTTTTAATTCTCTAAGATATCCTAGGAGGAAGTCTCCTTCATCTTGATCCAAAGGGTTTATTTTCTTCAATTTTCATCTTCTTTTTAGGAGGGGTAACTATTGAAACTTGTTCTTCTTGTGCAATAGTTGATAGAAGAACTTTATCTTGATCTAAATGAGCCATGGTGGAAGGTCAATCTTTGGTGAGGAGATAGTGGGAATAATGGGAGAAGGAATATTTTTTTTAGATTGTGTGGGTGGATGTTCCTCCTCTATGTCATCAGGAGGTAGGACTAGTTTTCTTCTCCTTCTTTTACCTCTAGCAATTTAAGATAGATCCTCAGTAGCTATGGGTTGTCTAGTATCACTAGTGCATGTAACATCTTCTTATGCAATATTTTTGGCCTATTACTCATTATTTCCCTCCTCTTTTTGAGGTTAAACATTACCTATGGTTAGAAAGTGTTTCCAACTAAGGTTAGGTCTAATAGTGTTTATTCCATGTTTGGTTATCAACCATATTAGGCCATGATGAGATAAAGATTTATCAATCCCCTTCTGGTACTCTTTGGACATCTTTTTTAGAATGTTCCAAAAGTGATTTGGAACATTAATGGTCCTATCATGCCTTTAGTGATTTATAAATTTAAACTAAAGAGTATAAATTAGAGAGTACCTTCTTTCACAGGTCATATATATGATGATGTATGAGGTTATTTCCTTCCAAGCTTTAGGTAGGATGAGTCTCTCCACACCACCTTTATTTATTAATAGCCTTTCATTTCCTTGATATAACTACTATCTAGCTTCTTGACCATTGGGTTTGTCTTGCCAATTCTCTCCAATTCATGGTGGCCCAATTGCTTGGCTTACCAGTTGTTTAGTAACTATAAATGTGAAGCCATGTATAGTATCTTGATATCCTGTAAAGGATCCTACAAATTCCCTAGTAAGGGGTTGTAAAAAATACTAAAATTTCTCAAAAATAAGTGTTCCAACCAACTTTTTTGAAGACAACCTAGCTATTTAGGTATCCTTGAATTTGTCTATGATCTATGGGTTCCCTTATCACAATTGAACCTCCCATTCTGCTAAGTTTAGCTTTCTATCAATCCTTTTAATTGGTAATTGGTAAAACACTCTATTTAGCTTCTAAATTTCTACATGTAGAAAATAAATGTTTGTTTAATAATGGTGGTTTATGATTATAGATTTTAGGTTGCAAGTTGTAGGTTATGGCATGCTTCAAATTTGTGTGAATAGTTATACTTGCAAGAAAAAACAATGAAAGTGATTATTTTCCCTCTAGGTTATTATGGTATCATTATGGCATCTAATCTCATATGTATGGATCCTATAGTGTGTGGTATTATTTATCATATCATTCTCCCCATCCCACGTGAGTTGTCATGTGTCCCCAAGTGACATGGGATGAGTAAGATGGAAGAGATGGAACAAGGTCAAGATTAAGCATATAAGTATGGGGTGAGACATCATCATGTGGGTTAAAGTGTGAGTTGAGAGGTACTAATGAATGATATATTAATTATTTATTATGATTTTTAATATCATACATGCTATATTAAAACAATAAATATTCTTTTATGAACAAAATATATGATGTACCTTTTTAATAGTTTACCTAGGGTTACGTCAAGGATTTGCATGTGTGTGGTTGATAGAATGTAATGATTATGTTTTTAGTTATAACTGGACTGAAGTTGGCCCATTTTGAGTAATTATGATATCACAAAATGTTAGGCTTCCATGGTGCCCTTAGCTCACCTGCATGTCATCATGACAGCCTACATGGAACTAGAACAAGAGTCTCGGAGTTGGATGAGAGATTATTGCCTTCCTACCACTAAGTGGTTATTGGAAATTAGTGTTATATAAGAAAGGGGATATAAGAACATAAAAGAGGGTAGATTAGGATGTTTTTTCTTTATGATCTTCCTCTGCATGATCCTTCTAATTATTTGTCTCTATAATGTCTTACTCCTTATGAATTCTATTCCTAGTGAACTTTTTCAAGTTATTTATGGGTAGGCTAGAACAATGTTTTGATTTGTCTATTCTCATCCTCCACTCCTCTATATTTTTAGGTGTCTTCTATGTATTTTTAAAAATCTCATAGCCAAGGACTTAGCTTAAAGTTTGTGAAGAACTATCATGCATGTGTTTAGAGAGGTGTTAGGATATACCTACAACAACCAAAGATGGTGCATGTAGCAACTACAAAGTTGTCCCCAGCTATGGGGAAGGTGATCATAGTAGCTATAGAAGAGACCATAGCAACTAAAAGAATACCTTCATTGACAAAGGTGCCTATAACAACCATAGATTAGCCTACAACAATTGGAGGAAGATAAATAGTTTTGATTAGAATGATTATTTATTTTTCATTTTTATTTTTACCCCTATAATATCTAGTAAGCTAGTTTTCTATTTAGACCCATTTTATAATTTTGAGTAGCCACTAGGCTAGTTTTGTACCTAGAGACTACCAACAATACCCAAAAAAGGTTTTCTTTATTGGGATTTTTTTTTGTTTTTATTTTTTACTGACTCTAACTACTACCTATATTAGAATGTTTATTCTAGGTCCTTGCCAAGTCAGTAGTGAGGATGACTAATCAAGGACCAAGGGAAGGTCTCATTCTTCATGCCAGAGGAGGGATAAGATGTCCTCCTCTCCTTCTTCATCTATGTTTTGGCTGGTTTTCCTAAGTGAGACATCATGTTGATCTAGCACATCATTGTATCCATTTTGTAATTATGTGTGTATATGCTTGGTAAGCTCCTCCTAAGTGAGTGGATTTTTAGACAACTTTAGTTTGTGTCTATTGAACAGTAGAAGAAACCATACTATATAAATGGTTTAGAGTTACACTACTCTATTTTCATAAACATGCTCAATCTCAAATGGACCAAGCCATCTAGTCTAGAGTTTGCCCTTGTGATCTTTGTATTTTAAATAAAAAAGAAGGGCCCAATCTCTTGTACTAAATTCCCTAGTCTTAATGTACTTATCATGCCATCCAATCCATTGGTGTTGTATAAGTTTCATATTCTATAATGCCTATTATTTGTATTCATCTAAGGCATTTAGTTACATAAGCCTTTTTTCTATGCTTTAGATATATACATTTCAAGTGCTAGTGATATTTGTAAGGTCTTGTGCTCAAATTCAATCAGCAAGACAAGTTTATTCCCATAGACCAACTCATATGGGGTGAATCCTATAGTAGTCTTCCATGTGATTGTGTAAGCCCAAGAAACCTCAAAAAATCTAGTCTCCCAATCCTTAAAGGACATACTAACAGTCTCAGTCAAAATATTTTCTAACTCACTATTGGTGACTTCTACCTAATTGGACTATGGATGATATGGAGTTGATTTCTTATGCATAATCTCATATTATTGCACCAAAGTAGTAATAAAAATAGTAGAAAATTGAGGTCCTTGATTAGTGACTATTTCTCATGGCATACTATATCTTGTGAATATTTTTTCATACAAGAAATCTTCCACCTTATCATCTCTAGCATGTGTGGGAGCCTTTACTTCAACCCATTTAATGACATAGTCAATACATACAAAGATGTACTCTTTTTTATTATATTTTGAATCAAAAGGTCCTACAAAGTCTAGGCCCCATTTTTCAAATGGTTCAAGCACCATTTGAAGTTAAAAAGGCATCTCATCTAAATATGCAAGTCACCCCATATGTTAACATCTATCACAATGATCAGTATACCTTAGTACATCTTTATGCAGTAAAGGTCAATAATATTCCTATATTCAAGATTTTTATAGCTATATGCTTAGCTAAAAAGTGCCTTCCATAGGGTTCATCATGGTAGGCTTTGAGGATATCTAAAAATTCATCTTCTCTTAGATATCTTCTAATGATGGAGTCAAGCCTAATATAGAAAATAAATATAGATAACCATGAATATTTGCCACTTTTCCAAATCAAAGATCCTTTTTTTTAGGAAGTGTTGTGGAAGTAACCCTATGGAAAGGTAGTTAGCAATATCAACATACCAAGGTGTGCTAAGGGTGAGGGAGAATAGGTGATCATCTAGAAATTAGTCATCTACTATGGTATCTTCTTGAGAAGATTGTAGGCATGATAAGAATTCAGCCATGACATTGTCCTTACTAGGCTTATCTATAATGGTTAGATAAAATTCTTACAATAGAGTATCCATCTTATCACTCTACCTAGGATAGCTAATTTGTTCATAAGATACCGAATGGTTGTATGGTTTGTATGAATAAAGACCTAATACATTGTAATGTAGTGATGAAACTTGCTAATAGTATAGACTACTACCAAAAACTCTTTTTTAATAACTATGTAATTTAATTCTACTAACTACAAGTTCTTTCTTAAAATATATATAGCATAATTGAGTGCTTCTTATTTTTGGCCTAGCGAAGCTCCTAGGAAAGTATTTGAAGTGTCTATCTGAATATGGAAGGGAAGCTCCCAATTAGGACCACGTAGAAAAAGGGTGGTGGTCAATAATTCCTTTAATTATTTGAAGGTTGTATCATAGGTAGGAGTCTAGATGAATTCAACATATTTAGTTAGGAGAGTGAATAATGGTGTTGCCACTTTATTAAAATTATTCATAAATCTCCTTTAGTAACCATCATGTCCTAAAAAATCCTAATATTTTTTTTGTTTCTAAGGAATAGGTAGGTTTTTATGATGTTTATTTTTATAGAGTCAACATTTATTCCTTTAGTAAATACATGGTGACCTAAGATAATGCCTTATATCATAAGCATGTAGAATTTCTTATGACTTAAAGATAAATGGTGCTCCTAATAGCATTGTATCACTTTCTCCATGTTCTTCAGGCACACATCAAATGTTTCTCCATAAATAGTGAAGTCATCCATGTAGATTTCTACATATTCATTGGCCATATCTACAAAGATACTTAAGATAACCCTCTAAAATGTTGTAGGAGCATTACATATCCCAAAAGGTAATACAACATAAGCATAAATACCCTAGGGAAAAGTGAATGTGGTCTTCTCCTAATCCTCAGGAGAAATGCTAATTTGATTATAACCACTGAAGCCATCTATAAAGTTAAAATATTTCTTCCTTGCTAGTGTGTCTAACACTTGATCAATGAAGGGTAAAAGAAAATGATCCTTTCTAGTTATTGTATTGAGTTCCCTATAATCTATGCATACACACCATTATCTATTTTTCTTGGGTACAATTACCAATGGTGAAACCCATTCATTGTTTGAGATGGTATATATGAATCTAGCAGTCAAGAATTTCTACAATTCTAATTTAATTATTTCTCTAAGAGCTTGATTCATCCTATGTTATGGTTGCTTGATTAGTTAGCACTCTTATTTAATATAGATATGGTGTGTGAATGTTTTTGGGTTGATTCCTTATATATCCTCATAATCCTATACAAAATCATGTTGGTTTGTTTGCAACATGCTAACTCATTACTTTTCCTCATTTGACTCCAACTTTCTATTAAAAAGTAATGTTTTTCTTGGAGAGATTTAAATTTATTATGAGATTTATTTCATCATTTCTATATTGTTAATCGATCTATTTTGGTTGTATCTATGAGGTAGTAGCTAGTAGAATATTTATTATATAGATGCATCAGAATTATCTTCTTCTTAGAGGTTAAGAAATGGGCACTCAACACATTACAGGTGGTTGAGATCCATTGAATGAGTTTTGTAATTAAATTGAAGAACATTGGAGAGAATTGTATCTTCTTCTGGATCAGCCAAGGTACATGCATGGTCTATGGTAAATACAGTAATCCCAAAGAGTTTAATCTATCTCATCTTCTTCAACCCATAATCTATGCTCTAGTGCCAAGGCTGGTTATGTTAAGAGATAGAGGACCAAATTCTTAGTGTGGTTATCATTGGAAATCAATATGTCACCTAATCTAAAATTGATGAAGGCATCAATTATGGCAAGCTAAGGTCATTCTAAGATAATAGGGTATCCACCCAAATTAGAATTTAGCTACAGCATAATGAAATTTGTAGGATACTCTCAAGAATCTATAGTAATGATAAGATCTTCAATGACTCCTTTAGGTCTGATTATAGACCTATCAGCTACTTGTAGCATTATAGATGTGGGATGAATATTATTAATCTATAATTTATTCATGGTTTCAATTTTCATTACATTTATTAAAGCCCCTAGGTCTATCAATGTATTAGACAGTTGTTGATCATGGATCTACACTATTATTACTAGGCATCCTAAATCTGAATATTTCTTTGGTAGGGTGTTTCTTAGCATAATGTCAACCAGTTAACCAATTACATGCATTATATTGGGATCCTTCTTCTTCCTTCCAAGTTTATGTAGACAAGTCTATAATAGCTTTGGAATATATGGGCACATCCTTGATGGCTTGGAAGAGGGGAATTTTAACACAATTTTTTTTGACTTTCCTATGAAATAAAATTTAGGCTCAATTACATGGTAATAAAGAGTAAGATGTTCCATCAATAGTAGGGTTGTTTCATTAATAGCTTTATTTGCTAGTTTATTGAGTTCTTGAGGTGGTGAAGGTGGGTTAGCATGATCTTTTGAATTTTCCTGATCTAACTCTATTATTATGGGTGGAGATGGAGGTGGTAGAACTTTCCCTAATCATAGCTAAACTTCATTGATGTTCACCATATATGTTGGGTAATAGATAGGTTTAGTACTAAATGTTAGTCAAACTAGCTTATTTGTAGGGTTCTACATGGGTTGGGTAGGGAGCTTATTAGGCTTGGGTGTAGCTTATGTATTGGGCATAAGAGAAGGAGGTTATTGTTATTGTTTTGGAGGGAATCCTCCCTAATGGTTTCTTCAGGGATGATTGAGTCTGTAAGGCTTCTACCACTAGTGTTTGAAGGGTGAGCCTTAGGGTGTTTTCCAAACTTGTATCCAAGGTGGGGATACATTTTGTAGAGGCTACCAGAAGGTAGTAGGGTATATTGTCTAAGTTGGATTCTAGTTGGAATTAGGAGGTGGGGAATTAATCTATGGACTAGTATAATTAAGAGTAGTATTTATAAATTATGAAAAGGAGATAGAATTTGCAAAAGGTATATTTTGTCCCATACCTAGATAAGGTGGTCAATGAACTCATGGATTTATTTTTACAACATACAAAACTTTGGTCCTCATCTCCTCCTATAGCATATAACTCTAATATTTTTGGTTATTTAGCTATGATGTTAGTTACTTTATCCCAAAACTTGTGACATGTATAATCTATTTTCCACTTCTTACAATCTGGATAATACATGGTCAAAGCTTGATTTGAAATTGTTTAGTTTTTCCTTGAGTGTAGGCTATCTAGTTGGGTGGACAAGTGACTAATGATATCATGTTTTATGTCTTGTAATAGGTTACTAACTTCAAATTTTGATAGGCCACTTGCATTTGCCAGTGGAATCTTACTACCTCTGACTTTGTTTATGGCAGACCTGGAATACTTCTTTCTTAGCTATTTGATGTCTACAAATAGAAGCTGGGAGATATCTCCCCCACTCATTAGGTCTAAGGGTTATAGATAATCTTCTCAGAATCCTTTTAAGAAGATTATTTTTATAGGTTCTTCTCCTAGTTCACTTTGCTTGAATTTATATACACTGAACATGAACCATTCAACATAGTCTTCCAAAGTTTCATTCCCTTTTTGAGTCATCCTAAAGATGTCATTTCTTCTATAATTTCTTCCTCAACCATATTATTGATACTTAGCTACAAATTTATTTTTCATATCCTCCCAAGTGTGGACTAAATTACTACCTAATCCCATGAACCAATGAAGTGCTGAGTCTTTAAGGGTGGCTAGAAAAATTTTCAATTTTTGTGCATCCTACCTATAGTTATTATCAGAGTTGTTTCTAGAATCTGGATAATGTGAGTGCAATGGAGACATGATCACACAAGTTGAAGCAAATGCACACCACATAGATGCTAAAGCAATTTGAAAATAACACAAGAAGATAAATTGCATAAAACAAAATAGAGAAAACCAAAATCTGATTAGCATGAGATGGCCAAAGTGAGGAATACATATAGGAGAGTACATAACTCCTCCACAAAAGGTGGACAAGGCACCCCAAGAATAGATAGTAACTCCTCCATGAAAGGTGGTGACAAGGTGCTAAGAATAGAGAAGTAACTCCCATCAAGGGAGTTACTTATGACATTCCTATGACACCTATGACACATCTATGACACACACCTCCACATAATCTAGCCTATCTCACAAATGTAGGAAAACTCCATGTATGCACAAGAAATACAATTTACCTAAATAATAAATAGGGAAAAATAAAAACTTACACTAATACCCCCCCATAAGTGCAGCTTAGGTGGGCAATGTGGAAATATAAAATGGGTCTCAGCAATGAGGCCTGATGAGGTACCCATGTACAATTCAATCTCCCATAAGATAGAGAAAAGGAGAAAACCCATAGGAAAAAACTCCCCCCCCCCAAAAGAGAGACATAGAAAAGAAGAGGCTAGAAGGCCCCCCTTGAAGATGATGTTGCTGCAGATGTAGACCACACCCCAAGAAGAGCTCGTAGATGAACTTGCTCTTAGTGAAAGGTTTGGTGAAGATGTCTACAACCTGCTCCAAAGATTGGAAAAATATAAATCCAATGACCTGACTATGAATAAGCTCTTGAATGAAATGCATGTGAATATCTATGTGCTTGGTCCACTAGTATTGAACTAGATTCTTGTAAATATGAATAATACACTAGTTATCACAATAAATGATAGTGGGCTGCGTGATAGGAATGCTAAACTCAAAAATAATCCCCTGAATCCAAACAACCTCAGTAGCTACATTAATAGCTCCCCTGTACTCTTCCTCTATGGATGATATAGCAATAGCATTCTACTTCTTGCTAGACCAACTGATAAGACCAGAACCTAGAGAGAAACTATAACCAAAAGTAGACTTGTGAGTCTATGAATCACCAGCCCAGTCTGAATCTATATATCCAACCAAGTCAACCTCCATGCCAAATCTGTAATGAATCTTGTATCTATGTGAACCCTATATGTAATGCAAGATCCTCTTAGTTATTTTCCAATGTAACTCATGAGGTCCTGAATGAATCTGGAGATAAGTCCCACTATATATGATATGTTGGCCTAGTGTGAGTCAAGTAGATGCAACTACCAACAAGTTATCGATACCAAGTGGCATCAACCAATGGTGAAGAACAATCAGCCTCAAGCTTGATTCATGATAGAAAGGGAGTCAGAGATGGTTTGCAATCAACCATGTGAAACTAAGCTAATAAGTCAAGAGCATACTTAGTCTATGCAAGAGAAATCCCTGAATCTGACTGTGAGATCTCAATGCCAAGGAATTAGTGCAACAAACCCAAGTCTGTCATGTCAAATCTATCCTGAAGAGATGCCTTTACCACTATAATAGCTGATGAAGAACTCCCAATGATCAAAAGGTCATCAACATATAGAACCAAAATCAAGAGCGAATCATCCTACCGCAAGAAGTAGACATTGGGATCAGAATGGCACCTAGTGAAACCCACTGTGAGAAGGAAGGAATCCATCTTGGCATACCAAGCCCAAAGGGCTTGTTTGAGGCCATAGATAGATTTCCTAAGTCTGCATACTAAGGAAGAATCCTGAACAAATCCTGGCAGCTACTCCATGTAGATCTCCTCCTCTAGGTCTCTGTGAAGAAAGGCACTCTTCACATCCATCTGATGCACATCCCAACCATGTGTTGCGGCAATATCCAAGGTGAGTTGAATAGAAGTCATCTTTGTAATAGGTGCAAAGGTCTCTAAGTAGTCAATGTCTACTGCTTGTGAGAAACCCTTAGTGACCAATCACACCTTGTACTTATCAACTAACCCATTTGCTATAAACTTGGTCTAATATATCCACCTACATCGAACCATCTTTCTTCCCTTAGGAAGTGAAGTCAAATCCCAAGTGTGATTTTTGATTAAGGAAGAATATTCTTCCTCCATAACATTATCCCACTCAGGTACCCCCAATGCCTCTTGAAAAGTCTATGGATCTGAAACTGAAGCAAAGAAGCCATGTGGATCTCTCTAAAAATCCACTCTAGTACATTTTTTATCTGCAGGATCTCCTACCCAAGTGTCAACACTCTCAAGTGTGTCTGGCCCAAAGTGGCCTAGAAGTGGGCGAGTCAGGTGCTAACTCCTCATCCTCTGATTGACTAGAGGTGGATGACTCTACATCATTGTCCTCACTGTCTGAAATCAAAGAAGAAGAAGATGACTCTAGCTCAAGAACCTATTGTGGCTGATCTAAATCTAATGAGGAATCATCATGAAGAACTAGATCTGATGAGGGATAAGAAGTGTCAAGTATTGAGTCTCTAGGACTCTCCTAAAAATGGACACTTCTCTTGATGAACAACTCATGAGTGACTGGATCTAGAAGGTGATATCCCTTAATACCATCTGGATATCCTACAAAGATGCAAGGCTTGGACTAACGTTCCATAGATTTGCATTTCTTCTTCAGAATGTGGGCCATGGCTGGGGATCCAAAAAATCTAAGGTGCTCAACATCAAGTTTCCTTTTATGCCAAGATTTAAAGGGTGTTATCCCTTTCAAAGCTTTATGAGGAATCCTATTTTGAATGTAGCAAGCACAATTGATGGCTTTGGCCTAGTACTATGGTGCTAAGGATTTGGGGTGAATCATATAGCTACCCATCTATTTCAAGAACCTATTCTTGCATTTTGCAACCCCATTCTATGAAGGACTATAAGTGATTGTGCGCTGCAAATCAATCTTCTCTGTGGTGCAAAATTTCTCAAACCTATTGTTGACATACTCCCTTCCATTATCAATTTGAAGAACCTTGATGGATTTCTCACTCTTTTTCTCAACAAGAGACTTGAAGTCTAGAAAATTTTCAAACACTTCAGACTTTTGTTTGAGAAAATATATCCAATTGTACCTAGAGAAATCATCAATGAAAGTGAGGATGTACATGGCCCTTGTGAAAGATGGTTTGGGAAAGGGTCCCGATACATCACTATGGACTAACTCCAAAGGTTTTAAAGCCACCAAGCTTTGCCTTTGCCAAATTTTGCTTCAGGATGCTTACCAAGGGAGCACCCCTCACAAATTCCTTTTGAGAATTGGACACAAGGCAAGCCAATGACCATATCATTTTTGCAAAGTTGCTCAAGGTAGCGGTAGTTAAGGTGGCCAAACCACTCATTCCATAATTTACTAACTCCATCTTAATGAGTTAGAAATGTTGTTGGAGAAGAATCTGATGCAGAATGTGAGAAGGTGTATAACCTGGCTTGGTGATCTGCCCTACTCACTGCCACTGTAGTATCACTATGTAACTCCCTGATAGCCACTAAATCTGGTGAAAACTCAACTGTCATACCCCAACCAATATGAGTGATTTGGTACACTAATAGGAGATTGGTTGAAAGAGAAGGAACACTTATAATATTGTTGAATGTTCCTTCTTCCATTTCAACTGACCCTCTCCCTACAATGGAAATTGATGTGTGATCACCCAAACTAATTGAAGTCATGCTACAAGGCTCTAAAGATGAAAACTCAACTAGTGAAGAGCCCATGTGGTGAGAAGCACCCAAGTTGATGACCCATGAAGATGTAGAAGTTGTTGTAGCTACAAGGGCCTTGCCCTTTTCTTTCTCCTTACCCTTGCCTTTTGCCTTGGTAGAATCTTGGATAGATGAATTCTGCTTGAAGGACTCAGGAACACCTATGTTGTTCTTCTTTAGAAGATGAGTTAGGTGATCTATTTATTTCTTCATGCATTTATGTACATCATGCCCTATCTTTTTACAATAGGCACACTTAACCTTCTCCTTCTTAGGTTTAACATTGGAAGAGGAAGTCTTAGTGTTGTTTTTGGTAGGATTGGTGTTTTCTTTCTTTTTCTCCTAGGCCTTTTTCTTTTTCTTCTTCTCCTTTGTTGAAGTTTTATCCTTACCATTTCCAGCTATCAAAGCTTGGGGTTGAGTAGACTTCATTGTGACCATTTGAATTAGCTTATCTTTCTCCCTAGTCAAGTCATCAATGAATGAATCCAAAGAAGGCATTTTTCATGTAGTGCCAAGGGCACTTTTTGTGGCATGGAAAGTGGAGACAAAGACTGAATAGCTTGGACCTAACTTTGTGAGAATAGAAAGTATGAGTTGATCATCTTTCTTCTCTATCTCGCATTCTTTTAATTGCAATCTAAGGGCCTTAAACTTAGTGAAGAAGTCCTATAGGGTGTCAAAGTTGCTAGGATTTAGACTTATGAGTTCGTTTTCGAGCTCATGACCTCTCATCTCATCAAGCTTCCCAAATAATTTTTCTAAGGTGTCCCATATGTCATTGGGAGTCTAAAAGAATTATAGATGGAAGAAAATTTTTGGTGACATAGACAAGCTCAGTAATCCAAAGGCTTCATCATTACGATTGTACCACTTAACCTTTTCAGCATCAGTATTGGGTTCTACTTTAGTACCCATGGTGATCCTATACAACCCTTTGCTTCTAAGAATGATTGACATTTTAACCTTCCATTCATGATAGTTGAAGGGTGTTAGGGGTTTAAGTTGAAAAGAATCTATTTTTAGCTGAATTTAGGTGAAGTTGTATTGATTGCAAGTTGTGAAATTATGTAGAAAGGAGAATGAAAGCAAAGATTTGCAAGCTGTGAAAAGTAATCACACCCCCCCAAAAAAAAATTGAGCCCCCCCCCAAAAAAATATGCAAGTGCACACTCAAAATATGTTGGACTCAGCTGAGAATGCATCTTAGAGAAATCAGCGCAAGACTTAAGAAAATAGGACGTCAGACTCAGCCAAAAATGCGTCTCGAGAGACCCAGATTTTTGGCACTTTATAAACTAGTGCATTTTTGACAAATAACAAGCATACACTATGGATAATTGAATTATAAACACTTTTTGCAAAAAATGGCACCCAAATCCGAGCTATCGTTTGCAAGATATTAAAGGTTTAATTTTCCCGTAAACTAGTGTTTTTGCAAAAAAAAGCACTAAAACATTAAAAAAATGCCTATTATAAGAGAGAAAGTGGCCTTTCAACCACTCATTGGATTCAGCATGGAATGAGGAATCCAAAGGAGGTTTGTGTGAGGGGGAATTGGCCTCTTGCCAACCTGGGCCTCACCCTTCATCTTCGTAGGTCGAAGATACAAGTTAAAATTAAAACCCCCAAAATTACCAAACTGTCTAAAAAACTTAATATTCAGTCAAATTGACTGATTTTTGTTTTACAAGTCAATTTTTAACCAAAAATAAAAGTTGAAGATAGAATATAACAAAATGGAAAAGTGTTTAAGGGTCCACATGGGATGCCAAACACGAAGAGGGCACCTTTTTCAAGAAATTAGTCCAAATTTTAGCATAAAAGACAAAACAAGAGACCTGTTGAAAACACTGCATGGCCTGGTGCCTTGCTAGAGAAAGACAAGAAGCTAGGCACAAAATTCTTACCAAAAAAATGCAGTCCTGATTTATTGACTTGCTGGAAAGACAGAGGCTGAAGTTGGTACAGACTACGGACCAAAAGGGTGCATTGTACAGCCTATGGCAGAAGTGAAGACCAAAGGCTAGGTACTGTTGAAGGCCCTTGAAAAAATAAATATTCAAAAAAAAGGATGTCGTACGGCCTGCTGAAGGCACCTTGATGCTGCTTGGTGTGCAGAGTGAAGGTAGGTGCAAAAGTAGGAAGGATAACAGCATAAAGTATGCTCTACCAGATGAGTTTCCAACACCCTCAGCAAAAAAGGAACTCAACAGGCAGCTCATAGCAATATGAAGAGGCTTGCAACAAAGTCAGCTCCTCCCTCTGCTGCTCCACACAACAAAAGACACCCAAAGGCCAAAGATTTTGAAGGAAACTAACCAGAAGTGATATATATATATATATATTTTATTTTGGATCAAATCTAGAAAATAAAAACAACAAAGAGAACTCCACTCCTCTTGATTTCAAAATGAACTAAAAGCATAACCATACACACGATTACCGTTCTTTCTCTGATACCATATTCGAGTTGTTAAAATCTAGATAATGCGAGTGCAATGGAGACATGATCACACAAGTTGAAGCAAGTGCACACCACATAGATGCTAAAGCAATTTGAAAATAACACAAGAAGATTAATTGCACAAGACAAAATAGAGAAAACTAAAAACTGATTAGCATGAGATGGCCAAAGTGAGGAATACATATAGGAGAGTATGTAAGTAGCTCCTCCACAAAAGGTGGACAAGGCACCCCAAGAATAGACAATAAATCCTCCATGAAAGGTGGTGACAAGGTGATAAGAATAGAGAAGTAACTCCCATCAAAAGAGTTACTTATGACATTATTATGACACCTATGACACATCTATGACACACTCCTCCACATAAGCTAGCCTATCCCACAAATGTTGGAAAACTCCATGTATGCACAAGAAATACAGTTTCCCTAATTAATAAATAGGGAAAAATAAAAACCTACACTAATAGTTATATCTTATACAAAGGCTATCAAATTCAAAAAAAAAGGTGTTCAAGTCTTCTGATAATGTACCTATGAAATTGGGCAAGGTTAAGGGTAAGATATTTTTCAATTATGTTACATCTGTTGCATCTAGAATAGAAAATTGAAAAGTAATTATGTCTGGAGTCATGTTGGCATCCACTCCTCCATTCATGATGGATTTTCTTGTGATATGGATACCAAAGGTACTCAAGATCACATCTTTAAATTATGTATCAATCCCTTCATCAGCATGATATTAAATGTTTATATACTAATCCATAGTCTTTCTAAAAGAAGAAAAGTTTCAAGATTCTCCTGAGATTTCTTTGATTTATTCAAGAAAGCCTTGTTGTAATGCTACTTAGATGCTACTTTATAGAGTGTTTGGTTCATGAAGTTTTTTTTCCTTTTTTTCTCGTTATTAACTCAACTAATGTTTCCTCCACTTTTATTTCCTTTTTTAAAGATAATAGTACTTCTTCTACAAGCTATTTCCTTCATTTTTTAGTGTTTCCTTCTTTAAGTACCCTCTGGCTTATGGTATATTTTTCAATAGGATTCTTATTTTTTCAAGGTATTTTTGGATCTTTTTTGGTATCAATTGGTGGCTTGTTTGGTAGGAATCTCCCTCGAGAATCTCTTTCTCTCTACATAAATGTTGTGTCACACCTTTCATCTATCCTATCCCTTCCTGTATAAGATTAGTATCTTTTATTTTCTAGGGGGTTAGAATAAGAAAAAAGTAAAATTAATGAGTGAGGTAGTAAAAAATTACTGAAATTGAAATTTTACTTCTAGAAAGTAGTAAAGTTATCTACTAAAAGCAAAAAAAATACTCTAAAAAGTAGAAAATGAAAGCAATAAAATTAAAGGTACATTTTGTGAAAAATAAATTAATCTTATAAGAAAGAAAATTCTAATAAAAACATGAACTAAATAAATTGCAAGATTATAAAGAGGCATTTAAGATTGTGCACTATCAACACCTAGAGACTTTGACATTTGCAATATGACACCATAGTGTCCTCACTCAACTTGCCTGACTGGGTAGGATAGTGTACTCAAAGTTTTACACCATCAACATCTAAGAACTTAGACATATAGCATAAAACAATATAGTGTCCTCACTTGACTTTCCTGGCTGGGTAGGACAGTATATTAATCAATCTTTAAAAGCAATAATTGATTCTAAAAAAAATTGATACCCTCTTTGATAATGATGTCAAAATGTTGTGTAGAATTATTACCTAATTAACATTAATTTTCAACCCAAAGCGTGTATGTTTTTCAAGGATGTCAGCACTATATATGCATTATTTATTCATAGATTAACTTGCTTTACTAGTTTTAGTACAATGAAAATTTATCGAATTCACTAGATAGTTATACTATGAAACTATTATAATAGAAATATATAAATAATTCACACTTATGAATCATATATTCATCACACTTTATATAATCAAACTAATAATGAAATCAACTTACACAACATACTTAACTTAAGAAGGTTAGGATCTTCACTACAACTCCTTTTGAGGGGGCCCTTCCTCATTCAGTACTGAGTTCTAATTCTTCTTTATGATATTTGCAAAAGCTTCTTATAGACTCAACCTTCTCATTACTTAGATCTATATAAATTAAATATTTCTATAGAAGATTACAATATTCAATATGTAATGACTTCTACAATTATACTATTATGTTATCATCTCTCCAACTCTTAATCTGATTTAGGTTCTACCATTAGATATAAAAGGTAATTTATTAGATTTTAACTTAAAAACACTAAATTAGAGAAAAATAAAAATACTTAGGAACTTCCCCAGTCAACCTTCAGGTGGCTATTAACTGAAGTCGCTCATTTTAGGCCTGATTGTGTTAAGGATAATGTATATTATTTTGTTGTTTTACTTCTTTTGTCTCCTTTTCATTGTCCTTGTCTTTGTAATTTTTGGTAGCACATCCAAGTTTCTTTATATGTGGGGATTTCATAAAATATCTATGGCCCTTTGTAATCATTCATTTGGTTTCTAAGATAGTTAGATGTGTCCTTAAGATCTAATCATAACAATGGTTCTATTCTATGTAGTGGGTGTGGGCAACCTATAGGTGGAAGCTTACAATTTCTATGAGTAATGTGTAGTGGCTATGGGAAACCTATAGGTAGAAGCTTATAGTTGATATGGGAACCATGTAGTGGATATGGGAAACCTATAGGTGGAAGCCTACAGTTCTTGTGGGTAACTTGTAAGTGTTGTTTCCAAATAATATTCCTATATCATTACATTACCCTTCAAATGTTTGTTAAATAAAGTTACATGCGTATAATCTAATCAGATAAAAATCATCATTAAATCATAACATAACATAACATATATATCAAAGCACACACAAAATCATAAATTCATTCATTCATTTTTATGATTCATGGATGGTTATGGGGATTTACATAGAAAAAGATATATACTAGGTATGGATGAGGCTATAAAATGGAGAAATTGGTAGCCTTATCAAAACCAATTGTAGATATGGATTATAAAGATAGTCATTTCAATCATTAGTCATGAAAAACACAAAAGAATGCATAATAAATAACAATCTAATCCAACCTATTCAAATAGGGTGTGCAAATGATAATAAAGATCCAATGAAAGAAAACAAATACCAATTAACTTCCCATGAGTTTCCCATCATCCATAAGCAGTTTCAAGCATGTTTTTCCCTTGATTTGGTGTTCTTGTCTTTGTCAACAATGAATTCCAAGATCTTCCATCCATACATAATCAAGGTTCATGATATGAAATAAAATCTATGCCTATCCAATGAAGTTATCCTATTGAAAATAAAACATGATAATAAAACTACATAAATAACTTGTGGAGAGAATCTTGCATTATAAGTTTACACAATTTAAGATTTAAAATGTGAGTGAGAGGCCTCTTATTTATATATTTTTGATATTATTTAGGATCAACCATGATTTTCCATCTCAAAATGAAGATGTATGGCCATAAATTAATCCAATTATGTAATTAAAATCTATAAATATCCTCATAATGATTTGGGAGGAAAATGCACTAAAGAGTTATGGGTACCCATAAACTTAATATTTTTTAAATTTATGGCTTATGGATGCCACCCCATTAATCATGTTATTAGTTAATGCAGATATTAAGAACCAATTTTTAATTTGATCCATGTAATTCTTATTTAAGCTCATAATTTAGTTTAACTTGCCTATGTAAGATTAATCAATTTTAGTTCCATTCTTTGGAAATTGGTGCATAATTAATCAAAATGGTGCAAAACTCATATTATTGGGTTATAATTTGACTCAAGAATAATTATAAGGTGATGTTAGTTACGTATAAATCATGTTCCCATTTACGATGTTACCAACACAAAATAACATAATCACGTGATTTGTGATTATGAATTAGAAGAAAAGAGTGATCTAGAGCACCAAAATGTAAAATCATCATGTTGACTCAAATTTTTTTGAGAAAAGTTAGGAATCACCTAAAATGCATTGCCCTATTTAGGGATACATTATCTTAAATTAGTGATTATATACGACAAGCTCAAACCATTTAGTGTGTTTAAGTGATTTTGGCCTAAATTGTGCATTTGAGTGCAATTCAAGTAAGATTAATAATTTCAACACAAATGGTGTTAGGAATTGGATATCTACATTTTACCCCTATTTGAGAATGTGTAATAAGACATTCAAGTGAAAAAATATATTTTAAAAGAAAAGAGTTCTTAAGAAGAAATTGGAAATGACCCATGATGCCCCCTTGAGAGGACATATTAGGATGAAATAAAAGGATGGACTCTCAAAAAGAGAGGGAAAGTGAGATTAACCCCTAGAATAGATTCAATCTAGATGAGCTAATGCTTGCATCTGTTGATTCCATCAATTACCAAAATATAATTAGAGGATAATGGACCCCAAAGATGGGGGAATGGGAATGATACAATCCAAAAATATAAGTGACACACTTTGAAGATACCCAAAACTAGGGTGCAAGTTGCATTCTTTAGAACTAATCAATCTCGAGACAGTTTTCACACTAAAATATTTCCAAAATGAGGGCAAAAGTCTGCAAATCATAGAATTAGAATAAAAGAAAATCTTTTATCTTCAAAGATATAATAAATAATAATGTGCTCTATTAAAGTGGATATAATTGTGATAAATAATTATGCACCAATAGGGCTGATTTTTATCACTGATAACAAATGGTTGGCTTGCCCCTATAGGGCTAATTTAGATTTGTAAACTGGTTCAAATGTTGTTCCCTAGCATGAGGAAATTATAAAGTAATATCTCAAGGATATAACCTATTATATAGATTAAAGATGAGAAAGTGAAAACATAGATTCAATGGTGCAATATCTACAAAAGCCACAAAAAAACCATGCATATGAGAAAGCACAAAATGATGAAAGAGATGAAAAAATAAATGAATATGGCTAAGATGACCCAAAATACATCATGTATCCAATTGTTGCCTACATATTCCAAATGGACCTCAAGCCGATGTAGTTCACCTAGAAGTGGGAGAGATGGAATGAGGGATGAATTAAACTAACAGGGGCTTGATTAGACTCATGATATATGCCAAGAGATGCATGTTTAAGCATAGAGTCAAAGTGCTAAACCTATTGAGCCTAGTTTATGAATGGTGGTCTTGAGAGATGTTCATCAGAGCTACATTGATGCCAATACTTGAAAGCAAAGGATAAAGAGCTTGCTATAGCAAAATTAAATTAGGCATCATAAGTATGAGAAAATTATAATTTCATGGCATTTCACCTGTGCAGTGTTGATTCAAATGTGAAGACCTATAACTAAGGATAACAATAAAAATGACCAAGACTAGAGTTACAACTATTTACATTTAAATTAAAAGCAAAGACAAAGATAAGAATTAAACATAAATGAACCCAACTTAAAATTGAGATATAAACTATCAAGACTTAAGTAGGAATGAGAATGTTTGAAAAACCAAGCAAGAATAAATTAATAACATGAGATCAAGATATATGTGGACCATCAAGGTATACTTGGAAAATAAAATAAAAGAACAAGACTAAATAGGAAAATAAAAGACTGGGAAGAAATAAGAAGAAAGAACTAAAGGAAATAAGAATAAATAAATGAAGAGGCAAGAAATCAAAATAATAAAACCAATAAAAAATAGAAAAACACCAATAAAAATAAAATACACACATACAAATAAATACCAAGTTAGTGTTGTTTAAAAATAATTGTTCAGGTACATTTAGTAGAGGTGTTACTTTCTAAAACAGCATAACAAGAACAAGGACATAAAAAATTGCCTTACTAAATTATAGGGAAACAAATCAAAATAAATGGGGGAAAAGAAGAAAAAGGAGTGTGGCCAAGCTGGCTCCAGATGTACAAGACAAGTGGACGTTACGTACATAGTTTTATGGATGCATGGCCCAACATGAACTTCAAGCCAAATGTAGTTCTCCCATGAAGTGGGATAGAGGAAAAGATGATGAATAGAAAACATGATTAATTCCATAGACTAAAAGGGAAGATAGGACAAATGAGAATGGTCTTGTAAAATAGTAAGTCGATGGGATGGTTATATTTAAAATGGTAAGAGCATGAGAGATCAAAATATACAAAAGCACCAAACAATGTTTTTGTTCTTTTTTGGATCATTTTCTAATATTTTTGGTGTTTTTGGGATAAAATATGTATAAGGGGAATCAACTAATTAATGTGATGCTCATCCAAGAGTATAATTTCCAATAATAGCTAAGCCAACTACAGTGACATTCATGGATATAAAAAAAGGATTAGAGAACTAACTAGGATATCCAATAATAACTAAATCTAGATGCAATGGCACATGCTCACAAATCAATGAGATTTAGGATCTTGTTAAGGTGTGCCAAGCATTAGTAAAATTATAGAACAATATGCATTGAGATAGAAATATGAGGAACTATGTAGAAGGCAAAAATCATATGTTATAGTATTCATGTTCACTTATCTATAAAATAAGCTATAAAATACTACCTATGTTGATTAACTTTTTAAAACTGGCATCAAATGTGTTCATAATTCTTATGAGTCATAATTAGGATCATAATTGGTCAAGGGATAAATTTTTTAAGTTATAATAGCCCAAGACATAAAACGAATGTGGTTCTAAAAAATAATGGTCCAAAATGAATGGGGTCCATGAGAGGAAGGTATAGAATGAATATGATCCAACAAAAGATAGTCCAAGGTAGTATAAAATGTGTTTAGAGTGCCAATGGTCCAAAAGCCTACACTATATAGATTCATAAAAGTAATATGGTTCTTGAAATACTAGTCTAAGGTAGGTTAAAAGAATATGGTCCATGAGAGAATGGTTTATTATATAGCAATAGGATAAAATACATTAGTACAAGTTTCCCCCAAGTAACGGGTTTTGTAAACAATGGTTTGAAGTTGTCAAGCATAGAACCTCTTAGGTGCACAATGTTCATGGGCTATCAAATTTATTCACCATTCAGAGTAACTAGTCAATATGCCCCTGATCCATTAAGACTAAATCACTAGTCTTAAACTCCCTAAGGAGAATGCACTTGTTGTAGTTTCTTCATAATATATTTTGATAGGCCTTCAAGTTTTATAGGGTGAACAAATGCTTAACATCAATAAGTTATAGTTATTTCAACCTTGAGACTCTGTATTATTCATCATCTTCAATATGTTTCAATGAAACTGAAATTTATGACATCTCGATCTCAATTGGGATAATAGCTTCTATGCCATAGACAAGAGTGAATAGAGTGGATCGTGTAGGTGTTTGATGTTTGGTTTGATAATCCCAAATGGCAGGAAATATCTACAAGTTCCAATTATGGCCAACATCATTGAAAATCTTCTTTAAAATGGCTAAAATGGTCTTGTTTGATACCTCAACTTGTCTATTTCCTTGCAGGTTATATGGTGTGGATTTTTTGTGCTTGATTTTGAATTTTACACAAAGGTCTTTTACATCTCTATTTACAAAGGATCTACCATTATCAGATATAATGCATGCTATAATACCATATTGACATATGATATGGTAATGAATGAGTTTGGTTATCTACTTCATGATGACATAAGTGAGAGGAATGGCCTCAATCCACTTATTAAAGTACTTTGTAGTAGTTAAAAGAAATTTATAAACATTTGAAGATGTTGGGTTTATTTTCCTGATGAGATCAAGGCCCCAAGTAGAGAATAACCATGGTGTTGTGATTGGCTGTAGTGGTAAGGAATGTGCGTGTATAAAATTTCTATGTTGCTAATAAGGAACACACTTCCTTACATAATTTAAAGCTTTTGTATTCATTTTAGGCCAATATTACCTTATTCTAAGGAGTTTTTTATCTAAGACTACACTGTTAGTGTGGTCCCACACATTCTTTCATGAACCTCCTTAAGTGCTAGCTTGGATTCTCCCAAAGATAAATAATGAAGTAGCATTCCATCATAAGCTTTATGATAAAACATGTTTCCTAATAGGGTATAATAGGATAGACATGGATTATTTTTAGCTATGTATTGGATAAGTTAGGTGGAAAATGTGATCATGGAAGTAATTATAATAGTCTTAATACCAACATAGTTTAGGTTGGATATTGGGAACAATAAAGGTGCATACCCTTTCTAAATATGGAATAATATGTGTAGGCTAAAGAAATTTCTCAATTAGAAACTGATACTCTTTAGCACCACCATGAATCTATATCATTGACCTAATTATTGGCATTGCATCGATAGATCTATTTCTATCCCTTGGCACTTGTTTAAACTATATAAATTTAAAACGAACCTTGATATTATCCATGATTTACTTGTAAGGAATAAGATTATCATATCTAGTTTTATATTGATTAGTGGTTTGATTGATGATTAATTGGGAATCACCATTGACCATTAAGTGTTGAATGTCCCACTAAATTGCAAGATGTAGTCATGTAATAAGTGCCACATACTTAGCCATATTTTTGGTATAATGAAAATTAATGTGAAACACTTTAGGAATAAAATCCATTTGTGGTATAATCAACAAGGAACCATCAGAATATATCTTCCACTATTTAGGCTCACACTGCATTTCTTCCACTGTCATGATAGAATCATCTAGAAATTTGAATTTGAGTGGTTGATTGTCTATCATAGGGGTTTATGCAAGTTAATAAATAATAAATTGCCCCTTGATAGCTTTTTGATTTTGATACTCAACATCAAATTCACTTAATATCATGACTCACTTATCCATACATCATGTGAGAGCTACTTTGGATAATAAAATTTTGAGGGGATCCACCTTGGTGATGATAATTATTTTATTGTTCAGCATATAGTGTCATAAATTTTGGGAAGCAATCACCATAGCTAAACATACCTTCTCAATAGGTGTATAATTGTGTTCATAATCCACTAATGTGTGGCTTAAATACTAGACTGCATGTTCTTTACCATGTTCATCATGTTGGGCTAAAAGTGCCCTGAGTGCATGCTTAGTTGTTAATATGTAAAGAATCAGTGGTTGTCCAGGTGTTGGTAGTATCAAAACATGAAATTTGGCCAAATATATCTTTAAATTAACAAATTTTAACTAAAATTATTCATCCCATTGAAATGTAATCCCTTTCTTCAATAGATGGGTAAATGGGTGGCACTTATATGGAAGTTGAGAAATGAACCTGTGGATTGACTGGATCTTTCCTTGTAGGCTTCAGAGCTATTTAAGATTTGAAGGTGGAGGAATATCAAAAAACTGATTTGAATTTAGTATGTTTGACTTTGATCCTTCTTTGTGATATAATGAATCCTATAAATTTACCTAAAGGGACTCCAAAGACACACTTTTTAGGATCCAGGTGGACTTTATACCCATAAAGCCTCTCAAAGATTCTTCATAAAACATCAGGATGTCCAACACATGTTCTTGATTTTTATAGTATGTCATCAACATAGTCCTCAACAATATCATGCATCATGTCATGAAATATGAAATTCATGTCACACTAATATGTAGCTCCAACATTATTCAAGCCAATTAGAATGACTTGGTAATAGAATATTCCCCACAAAGTAGTGAATGTAGTCTTATGTTGATCTTCTTAGGATATCTTGATATGATTGTATCCATAAAATCCATCCATGAGGGACAAAATATCATACCCAATAGTAGAATCAAAATCATCTTTTGTGCATGTTTTGTTTATATCTCTAAAATCTATACATAGATGTATGCCCTGTGGCTTCTTACTGAATGAAACTATGTTAGATACCCACTCAAAATAGTCTAGTGGTCTGATGAAGCCTACTCCTAATAAATTTTCCAATTCAACTTCACCAAAAGGGTAATGCATGGATGTATCTTTCTTAATTTTTCTTTGGCATCTAGATGAACAACAAAGCGATGCACTACTAAGTGTGGATCTAAACCTAGTATGTCTAAATATGCCCATGCAAAAATGTCAATGAAATCCATCAAAATAGATATAATGTGTTTAATTTTTGTTTCAACAAGGAAAGCTCCAAGATAAAAAATTTTGGGATCATCATATGTTCTAAATTTCACTTCAACTATGTTCTTTACAACAAGTGTAGATCCATCTTTAAGAATAGTAGGCAAGGTGTGATTGTGATCATCTTCTTTTTCCATAGTTTCTTGGTGTTCTTCAAAAATCTATAGATAATGTGATGAATTTGAATCCACCATCTCAAGTAATGGCTAAGTATAAAAAACCTCTAAAAACTCAAGAGTGAGATGCTCAAACATTTGCCTTTATTCTAAATAAATGTTTGTATTGGCTATAGAGATAGGACTTGGTGGACCTTCTATGTCCTAAGGGGGTGAGTAAAATTTACCACTTGAGAGTGATTGAAATAGGTTTTTACTCAAGGTCTTGTCTTTATCTTTAATTTTTCCCTAATTAACAAGTACCTCAAAGAGGTTTCACCTAAAGATCTTGATGTTTTATCTTTGTTATGACCAAGAAAGTTTACCTAATCTCCAAAGTAGGTAAAAGGATCCAGTGAAAAATCAAATCCTTATTTTTGATAGCCAATGGGAAATCCATCTCTTAGGCCCATGTATTATATAATTGATTCTTCATTCTGAAAATCATCAAGGTGTATGACTAAATTTTGTTGGTCCCAATCAATGAGTTCAAGATGGCAAAGGCATAGCGAACAATGATGTTCTACTTCAGTAGAGGAAGCTCCAATAGTGAAATGGGTTCTTGCATTAGTAAGGGAAGCTCTAATAGGGTAATGGGGTGTTATGGTTATAATGGAATTTTGATCAAATAAATTTGAGTCAATAAGTTCATTTAAAAGGATATAATGGGATGTTTCATCACTTCCAGGAGTCTCATTTCTAGTTGATTCAAAAGAATCACTATCAAAAGTCTTGAGGTCACCCCCATGTAGTATAAATACAAGACAATGATTTAAATTAAGCACTCGAGCTAATAAAGATTCTAAGATTCATTGGGCTCATTGGCCAATGTTGTTTCTTATATCATATAGATGATCTATAATCTAATTAGGGATTGGATATTTTGGATTCTAAAAGCAATCAGTAATATCATCAAAATATAACAAATCTCCTTCTATGAAATCTTCTTTATATTATTTTGGAGAAGTAGTAGGTAAAAATACCATAAGTGGTTTCCATTGATGTTTTTTCTATTATCTAATCAAGTTAGGTTTGTTTGGGTTCTTAAAAGGTTTTAGCTTACCAAAAATTTTAGGAGACTTCAGTAAATTTACAACATGGAATAAATCCTTAATATAGTATTTGGAAATGCCCACATCTTTTATCACAACCTCTTTTGCAAGAGCTACATGAACTAGATCAGTAAAAGTGGAAGTCAAGTCACTTGGGTTGATATAATTGGATGGAGGTGAATGTGAAACTATTGCTTTATTCTTCTTTATGATGAATTCAAAACCTGGACAATAGTTTTAATTATGGAACTCAACCTCAAGATGATTAAAACATTGATAAGGATGTTGATTGGTAGGAATAGTAACTTCAATCCCATCATGGGGAAACTTAAATAACTAATGTAAGGCAGATAGAATAGCCTATACTTCATGGATCCAAGGAAAACCAAGAAGTATGTTATATAACAGCTTAATATCCATAATATGAAGAAATGTGTGGTGGGAAAGAGACCCAACAATGATTATCAAATAAATGGTACCAAAAAATTCTTGCTTAGTTTTGTCATAAGCCTTTATGGTGATCGTCTCTAGTTGGATGTCATTCATAGTGTAGCCCAATCTTTATATGAGTTTAAAAGATATTATGTTCAACCCCAAATCATTGTCTATAATAACCCACTTGATCTTATGGTTTTCAATGATTACCTTAATATACAATGGGTTATTATGGTTCGGACCTATGGTGGACATGTCTCTTTCAACAAACATAAGCTATCAAAATGAAGACAAGTGTCCAACTAGTGTTTGGAACTATTCATGATTATTGTCTTTTAAGAATATTTGATTCTAGTGAAAGGCTATTAAAAATAGTTATATGTACTTTAGACATATGTAAGAGATCTAAAATGGAAATTTATGTAGGGGTTTTACTTAGTCTAATAGACTATAAGGCTTTTCAACATTGGGATGCATTAGCTTGGTTTCGACTGGCACAATAGTGTGCATTAGATTTGAAGGCACAATATTCACATTGGGGTTCTATGTAATAAGAGGGTTAATTTCCCTAGAGGGTAACTCATGAGCATCTAGTAATGACTGTGTAACCTATAGGTGGTAAGGAGCCAGTATAATTAGAACAAAAAAGTAAAGGGCCTTGGAGGTGACTCATGGGCATCTAGTTGCATTGTTACAATTTTGAGTCGATGAGGAGCTATTGTAATTAGAGGAAGGATGTTGTCCATAAATAGTAACCCATGTAAATGGATTCACAATATAATTATATGAACTTGACATGGTATTACTAGAGGGAGAGGGTGTTGCTTTTATAATATTGGGTCCCATACTATGATGAGAATGAGATGGTTCATGAGATTTGATAGTAATAGTGGTATTGTGGGTTTAAAAAATACATCACATGATGTTGTTATAGTCATAAAGCATGTTATTATATTCCATGTTGTTGGCATAGGTATTATGATCCTGATTACAATCATGTTGATTATGATTTTGACCTTGATTATGGATCTAATTATAGCATTGATTCTTCCTATGGTTTTGTTGATTGTTTCTTCATGGTGGTCAGTTATGTTGAGGAAATATATCTTGGTAGATTCCTATATCATAATTAGTGCCTTGTGGGGACAACTTGATCTCAACTTCACCAATCTCAATTAGATATTCAATAAGGTTCCAAAATTGAATGCAATGATACACACCATGACCAATAACACAATGTAAATTACACCATTCATTCTCTTTATACCAAACTAGTTTTGGTTAATATTAAGGAAATGGCCTTAGTACTGGGCATATAATCAGGTTAGTTGCTACTAACTTTTGGAATACTATCTCAATAGGTTATATTTACTAAAGAATCTATATTGATTATGGAATTTCCTTATTGGAGGTTGTCTTTAAAAATTAGTTGGTGGATTAAGTGGAGCTAATTGTACATTTGGAGCTAGCAGGGCCTACACCATTTGTACATGTCTTGTTTTAATCACACCATTTCCAACCATGTTCTTGTTCTTGTTGAAACCCTTGGGTTTTTTTATTGTAATTTTTGGAATATAAGATTGGGTTGAATTTGATTTTTTACCCTATGTGAAAATATTGACAAGGCCTTTTATAATAAGCACCTTCTCAATCTATGCCCTTGTTGAACACACATATCTACTGAGGGTGGGGTGAATCAATAGATCTCAAAAATGAATTGCTTACAATGTTCAAGATGAAATCTAAACATATGAAATCTTAAACAAATAAAATAAAGACATGTAAAAAATCACAACACACAATACCAAATTTATACGTGGAAACCCAAAGGGAAAAACCATGGTGAGAATATTGCTAGAAGCTACTATTATAATCCAACCTCACAAAGTTTGTCTCACTAACTAAACCTGACTAGTTACATTTAAGGACACCCATCCCAAGGAGATACCAATCCTCTATTTTAAGAGCCCCAACTCTAAGGAAGCACCTACTCCCTACATTGAGCACCAACCCAGCTTAATTTGATGGAACTAACCAATCAGACATTTACACTTCAAATTCATGATTTAGATTCACAAAAGAATCCAAGTCTATGTTCTTTGTTGCATGTCTAATTTGTAATTACTCATTTCTCATTCAACACACTCTTGTGTGATATTCACTCTTCCTGCACCCTTTCTCTATGTCTAAATTTATCTATTTGATACTCTGGTATTCTCCAATTTGACCATTACTTCTATATGATTAGATGAGTCTCATATTTTTGCATCTACAACTCAAATCCTCTCAACTCCTCTCATTCAAAAATGAAAATATGATAGTTTTTCTTTCCTATTCTTTGTCATTTTGGAATTTTTAATCAATCAAAAATTAGATTAATCTCTTTACTTTGTAAATTTTTCATTTGTTGCTTGTCTCTTCTCATTCCAAGAAAATGACTATTTGACTTCTATTCTCTAAGCCTCTTTGAATTATACCCTTGTCACATCAATTACCACACTTGTAAAATTAGAATCATCTTTTCAGTTCAATCTTTTCCATTTATATCCTTCAACCATCTCGCCAGATTCTTGTAACTAACTCACTTTAATGGTTCTTCATTTATTTTTGTTCCAACTTTGAAACATGTCTATTGATCTTTCCATCTGAGCTCCATGTGCCATTCGATCTCTAAAAATGCATGATATTTATATTTTCTTGGTTTTTAAACTTTAGCATGTTGATCTTGTCTCATTTTCTTCAACATTCTTGTATTTCTTTTGCTCCTTTTATCTCTTTAGACTTTCTCAACCTTTAACTCACCTTGATCCTTTGACACTTTTTAAAATGCCCTATGTGACTCCATACTTATCCTTAAACAATGTTGTAAGTGACTTATATTTATTCCAAAATATCCTTCATAAACTTTTTAATATTTCATTCCAAATGAAAGTATCCTTCAGGAACTTTATAAGTGTCCTCTCCATATAAAAGTATTCTTCTGGAATTTTTTAAGTTTCTACCTACCTTATACAAACTCTCTGAAAGAATTCATCAATGTCCTTCTTCCGAAAGTGTCCTTCAGGACTTCTATAAGTGACCTATTCAGAACTTTTATTTGGATCGCATGCCCTTCAAAGCTTTATCAAAGTACCTTTCAAAATTTTTGTTTGGGTCACATGCCCATTGAAACTTTGGCAAAGTACCCTTCAAGATTTTTTTTTGGGTCACATGCTCTTTGAAATTTTGAAAAGATCCCTTCGGAACTTTTGTAAATTACCCTTCAAAAAATTTTAATGGTTCACTTACTCTTCAACATTTTTGAAAAGATCCCTTTGAAACTTTTGTTTGGGATAATTTTTCTAACAAATACTTAGCTATTTTTTTGAAAGAATTCACTGAACCACTTTCTCAAAATAATTTCAAATTGCACTCATTTCCTTCAGAACTTTTGTTCAAAACAATTTTTTTTGAAAGAATTCCCAAGCTTTTAAAAATTGACTAAGTGTGGAGACCAAACATTTTCTTGAAATAATTCCAAAGCTTCAGAACATTTGTTGTGGGATTTTTGTCTAAAGAGTCCTCAACATTTCTCCAAAAGAATTACCTGAACCATTTCTTTTGAAATAATTCCTAGACAAATGCAAAGGTGCAAAAATTACTAAGTGTATAAAATTAGTAGGCTTTTAGATGAGGGACAACATTATGCATTTGTAACATTTTCTCTACTCATCCTTATGACTTGGAGCTTAGACAACAAAGAGATATATGCAAATTATGTTAACATCCACCTATGTACTTAGCCATATTTTTCAAGATAACCATGTGAGAAAAGACATTCATATGACTATTCTTGTATGTTCATAATCATTCAAAGTACACACACAACTCCATGGGGCTCTGTAACAAGTCATTTCAACTCAATACCTATGTCATTAATGCATAATAGAACTTGTTACCCTTTACATCAATGACAATCCTTCATACATCAATGACTATGTCCAATAATCTTCCCCTTTGACATTAATGACAAAAACATCTACTATAAAGTATCAAAATATCTATTTTGCACCTACATCTTGCTCTTTTTTCCCCCTTTGACATTAATGAGAAATCATCTTTGCCATAATATGTCAATAATCTTCTCCTTTTTTGGCATCTTAGTTATTCTCATCCTTGGACCTAACAGGCTAGAACACTTTGTGAGGAACTCCCCCTTAGGCAGTGTCACATTTGCCTAAAGTCTTCCTTTTCCAAGAGTTAGTGTTGTTACTTTTATACTTCTCAGAGAGACATGCCTGATCACTAGGAACTAATGATGTGGTGTAGGAGCTACCACTCCAAACTACTATCTCATATATTCAAATTGGTCCTTAGGTAAAGGTTTAGTGAACATGTTTATAATTAGATATTTTTTTGGAACATATTCCATTGTGACCTCTTGATCACCAACATTCTCTCTTAGAAAGTGATGATTGATATGTGTTTTGTTTTGGAGTGCATCACTAGATTCCTATATATATTTATAGATTTTACATAGTCATACAGAATGGGAATTGGTCCATTGAAATCCACTTTAATGTCTTTTAGTGACTGCTTCATCCACAACACTTGAGTACAACATGCCACTACTACAACACATTTTTATTCTACTATAGATAGTGTAACTGACTCTTTTTTTTCCTCAGCCATGAAACAAGTCTATTACCAAGGAAGAATGTACCACCACTAGCACTTCTTCTATCATCTGTGCTTCTTACCTAATCAGCATTTGTGTATGTTGTCAAAGTGAAATCATCACTTGAAGGATACCATAAACCATAGTCTATTGTGCTTTTGGTGTAGCTTAGAATTTAGAAACCATGCATATATCCTACATGATGTCCAGTATTGATGCAGTGAAATATAGAAAACTATCAATCATAGACCTATACATAATATGATTCACTTTATGAGATTTATCACCTTTGCTCAATTTACACCCAGTTATCATGGGAGTACTAACTAGTCTATTATCGTCCATATCAAATTTATTGAGCATCGCCTTCATATACTTGGTCTGGGATATGAATATCCTTTATTTGGATTGTGCAACCTGTAGACCAAGAAAAATTGAAAGTTCCCCTAGCATGGACATTTCAAACTCCTTTTGCATTTGATTTGAAAATTCTTTGCACATATTATTGCTGCTACCACCAAAAATGATGTCATCAACATAGACAACTATGATCAACATATGTCCATTTTTAGACTTAACATACAATTTATTGTCTGCAAATCCTTTGATAAATCCTTGTTGTTGGAAATATTGATCTAGCCTTAAATGCCATGCTCTAGATGCCTATTTTAGACCATATAGTGTTTTTTTGAGTTTGCACACATAGTCTTCTTCATCTGTCAACTAAAAACCATTAGGTTTTTTAATATATAATTCTTCTTCTAAGGTTCCATTTAGTAAAGTTGACTTAACATCCATTTGATAGACTTTAAACTTCTTAAAGACTGAGAATGCTAAAAACATTCTGATGGATTCCAATCTTACCACTGGGGCAAATGTCTCCTCAAAGTCTATTCCTTCTACTTGAGCATATCCTTTGTAAAACATTATAGCTTTGTTTCTCACAATATCTCCATATTCATTCAACTTGTTTTTAAAGACCCATTTATTTCCTATGACATTCTTATCTGTGGGTCTTGAAACTAGCTACCAAGTTTTGTTCTTTTCTATTTGACTTAGTTCCTCATCCATGGAATTTTGCCAATTCTCATCTTTGTTGGCCTTAGCATAGCTTTTGGGCTTAATTTTAGATAGTAAATCAAAACTTACCTATTCTTTGCTCATTGTTGTCATTATCCTCATTTGGACTCCTTAATTCATGTTGCCAATGATCTGCTCCTTAAGATGATCTTTTTGAACAAACCTTGAGGTTGATTTTTTAGTCCTCTTTATCTCTTCTTCATTATTTGATATTTCATCATTAGCTTCTTTTTTTAGTTCCTCAATTTTGATCTCTTTTATAGGATCAATTTATTCTTTGTGGATCTCTTCAACTTTAACATGGATGTTCTCCAATAGCTTATGCAATCTTTTTTTATAGAAAACATAGGCTTTGCTATGAGTGGAATAACTAAGGAATATTCCCTCATCACATCTTGACTCAAAACTGCCTAGCTTTTCCTCCTTCCTTTAAATGTAGCATTTTCTTCCAAACACTCTAAACTTCTTGACTAAAGTAGGCTTTCCATACAATAGTTCATATGAAGTCTTTTCACAATTTACTCTTAATTGGACTCTAGTCAAGATGTATACTGCTATTTGGACTACTTCTCTCCAATAATCATCTGACAAGTTGGCTTCTTTCAACATTATTCTAGCCATATCCTTGATAGTCCTATTCTTCCTCTCAACAACTCCATTTTGCTATGGATTTCTTGCAATATAGTAGTGTTTCTTTATTCCATACTTTTCATAGTAGTCTATGAATTAATTTGAAGTGATTTCACCACCTTTATCAGATCTGAGGCACTTGATGTTTCTACCAATTTAATTTTCAACCATGGCTCTAAATATCTTGAATATTTCAAAGGCTTGAGACTTTTTCTTTAAGAATTTTACCCATGTCATTCTAGTGTAGTCATCTATGAGCAACATGAAATAATACACTCCTTTAGAACCTCTTGTCTTGGTTGGTCCACAAAGATTAGTATCAACTATCTATAGAGGTTTTGTAGTTGCATACTCTTTAGTTTGGAATGAGACCTTGGTCTATTTATCGAGCTAACATTCTCTACACATTATGTCTTAGGCTTGATTAACTTAGGCATGTGTCTTACACACTTGTTAGAACTTACTTTGACTAAATTGTCAAAGTTAACATGACCCATCATTCTATGCCATAACTATCTCTCATTAATATTTTCCATGAGATAATTTATATCATTTACCTCAATCAAATTATATATGTTACTCTCAGTCCTTTTTCCTAATGCAACATTTTTTCTAGACCTTAATTCATAACCTTCATCATTAAATATGACTTTATATCCATTGCCACACATCTGACTGACACTTAGTAGATTATGTTTTAGTCCTTTAAAATAAAGAACATCATGTATAGGGAGCTTTCCATCAATGTGCAAGATTCTTTTGCCTCTAATTTTGACTATAGTATTGTCTCCCAACATGACAATCCCTTCCTTGCATCAGCTCAATTTGTTGAACTTACTCTTGTCATCGGTCATATGCTTTGAGTAGCCACTATCTATGACCATAGATTTTTCTCTTTAGCATTTAGTGTTGTTTGGGCGATCATAGATTGATTTTTTTCCATATCCCCATGGGTTTCTTGACTATAATTTTCTTTGTTGTGTCATTGATTTGTGAGCCTCTGTTCACTTTAGGAGTCTCAACCCTTTTTGTATAGTTAGAATTTGATTTAACAAGATTTGTTCTAAAATGCTTTGCTAAATACCCAAAATTATTATAGTTGTAGCATAAAACATCTAGATCTAATAGAGGGGAAAATGAATTCTTACTTAAGAAACTTATCCTTCTCTTAGGTACAATCTTAAAATCAATTTATTTATGGCCAAATTGATTACAACTATAACAATAACCATAAAATGATAAAGAATACCTGGTTATCATTCTCATTTGGGGATATAAAGGTCTCCTAAACTCTATCTTCTTCATGTTCCTTGTTGTTATGTTGTTTTTTGTAGAATAAACCTTGGTATTTGTAGGAACAAAGTTATTAATTTTCTTCTTCTCTTTAGGAATGTGATTTTCTTCTTTTCTAATATCTGATTATGCTAGTGCCTTGAAGTTTTCATATAGATTCCCAATTGTAATCAACATGGGACTCTTGCCTTTCTCATACCCAAGACTTAATTATTCTTTGAGGGGATTTTGTGAGCTCATCATCTCATCTATTATTTTAGATCCTCCTTTTAGTTTTAGGCCTTTATCAATTTGTTCTTTGGCCTTTTTGAGATTTTCTCTTAGGTCATGATTTCTTCCTCCATCTTCAAGCATTCTAATGATTTTGATTGCAAACCAGTTTTGACCACATCCTCTATCCTCTTTGCCTCCTCAACTTGGGTCTTCAAAATCACTATCAGTTGATCTATTTCCTCATTTATTTTATTTAATTTCTCAAACTCCTTTTGACTAAGATTCTTTTGTTTAGAATTTTCTTTTCTAAGCTTGTCAATTTATTTTAAAGAATAGATGAGTTCATATTCCATATTTACTTCTCCTTCTTCTTCATCATCATCCAAGTCCTCTTCTTATTGGTTGATTCATAAGTCATGAATAACACTTTATTTTGTTTTTCCATGAAATCAATATCATGCTCATCATTTAAACTACTACTATCATCAATTGAGTCACTATCTTCTTTTGAGTATAACCCCTTTTTATTCTTAAAGAATATTTTATTCTTCTTGGGATAATATGATCTCTCCTTTTGATTTTTCTCAGCTGAATCAGAATCATCCTTCTTTTTATGTGGACATTTAGCATCAAACTGACCTATCTTTCCATAATTAAAACATCTAAAGGGTAACTTACCTTTGTATTTTCCTGAGCCCTTCTTCAATTTTTTGATGAAATTGGCCTCTACATCATTAACCTCCTTAGATTTAGAATTAGGAGCTTCTTCTTCTACTTAAAATTTTTGAAAGAAACTTCTCTCTTAGATGACTTTGCATCTCCCAACCTCATCTCATATGCAGTGAAAGTTCCATGTAACTCATCTACTATGAGCTTGTTCAGATCTCTTGCTTCTTTTATGGAAAATTTTTTACAATCATACTTTGTTGTTATAGATCTTAAAACCTTTTTGAAAATGACATATTTTTCAATTATCTCTCCAAGTCCTCTGATTGCATGTACAATCTCATCTACCATAAGGAGGTAATTTACAATCTTCTCTTCCTCACTCATCTTGAGGCTCCCAAACTATTCCTTATGTGTTTGAATCTTGGCTTGTTTTACTCTGTCATATCCTTCATATATGCTCTTTAATTTGACCCATATTTCATTTAAGCTTTGACAATTCATGACTTTGATAAACTCATTGTTTGATAATCCAAAAATAATATCATTATTTGCTTTGGCATTGTTTTCACATGCCTTCTTTGTTACCTGATTAGTAGGAGAAATAGTAGGGGGTGTGTATCCATTCTGAATGGACATCTAGACATAAAACCCCAAAGAGGTCAAATATGCTTCCATATTTATACTCTAAAAGGCATAGTTAGACCCATGAAACAAAGTTGCCTTATTTAATAAAGTTCTTTCATGACTGGACATTTTGTGTTCAGACTCCAAGATCAACTTGAGATAATTAAGCTTCTCTTTTGGAACCCTTGGCTCTGATACCAATTTTTGAATGCACCTATCTACTAAGAGGGGGATGAATCAATAGATCTCAAAAATGAATTACTTACAACATTTAAGATGAAATTTAAACATATGAAATCTTAAACAAATAAAAGAAATATATCACATGTATAAAAGGATAACACAAAATTTATACATGGAAACCCAAATGGGAAAAATACAATGAGAATGATGTTAGAAGCTAATGTTCTAATCTAACCTCACAAAGTTTTTCTCATTGATTGAAACTTACTGGTTAAATTTAAGGACACCCATCCTAAAGAGACACCAATCCCCTATTTTAAGAGAACTAACTCTAAGGAAGCACCCACTCCCTATACTAAGCACCAACCTAGATTAATTTGATGGCACCAACCAATTAGACATTTATACTTCAAATTCATGAATCATATTCACAAAATAATCCAAGTCTCTATTATTTTTTGCATGTCTAATCTACAATTTCTCATTTCTCATTCAACACACTATTGTGTGATCTTCACTCTTCCTGCACCCTTTCTCTATGTCTAAATTTATCTATTTGACACTCTAGTATTATCCAATTTGACCATTACTACTCTATGCTTAGATGAGTCTCATATTTCTACATCTATGGCTTGAGTCCTCTTGACTTCTCTCATTCCAAAAAAGAAAATATGATATTTTTAATTCCCTATTCTTCATCACTTTGGAATTATTCATCAATCAAAACTTAGATGAGTCTCTTTACTTTATACATTTTTCATTCATTGTTTGTCTCTTCTCATTCTTAGTCAATGACTATTTGACTTCTATTCTCTGAGTCTCTTCAAATTATGCCCTTATCACATCAATTACTGCAATCAAAAAATGATAATCATCATTTAAATTTAATCATTGGTGTTTATATCCTTTAACAGTCTTGCTAGATTCTTGTAACTAACTCACTTTAATGTTTCTTCATTTATTTTCATTCCAACTTTGAAATGTGTCTATCAATCCTTCCATCCAAGTTATACATGCCATTGGATCTTTGAATATGCATGATCTTTATATTGGCTTGGTCATTAAACTTAGGCATGTTGACCTCCTCTCATTTTCTTCAGCATTCCTATATTGATTTTGTTCCTTTGATCTCTTTAGACTTTCTTGACCTTTAACCCACCTTGATACTTTGACACTTTTAAAAATTCCATCTAAGGCTCCACACTTATCCTTCATCAATGTTGTCAGTGACCTATATTTCTTCCAAAATATCCTTTCGAAACTTTTTAAGAGTCCATTCTATTTGAAAGTATCCTTTGAGAACTTTATAAGTGTCCTCTTCATATGAAAGTATCATTTGGGAATTTTTTAACTGTCCACCTACCTTAGACAAATTCTTTGAAAGATTTCATCAATGTCCTTCTAAAAGTGTCCTTCAAGACTTCTATTAGTGACCTATTAAAAAAATTTGTTTGGATCACGTGCCCTTCAAAGCTTTAAAAAAGTAACTTTTTGAATTTTTGTTTGGGTTACATGCCCTTTAGAACTTTGGAAAAGTACCATTTGGGATTTTTATTTAGGTCACATGCCCTTCAGAATTTCAAAAAGATCCCTTCAGAATTTTTATTCAAGACAATTTTTCTAACAAAGACTTAACCATTTTTATGAAAGAATTCGCTAAACCACTTTCTCTAAAAGAATTTAAAATTTCACTCATTTCCTTTAGAACTTTTGTTCAAAACAAGTTTTTTAAAAGAATTCCCAAGATTTGAAAAATTGACTAAGTGTGGAGATCAAGTATTTTCTTGAAATAATTCCAAAGCTGTAGAACATTTGTTGTGGGGTTTTTTTCTGAAGTGTCTTCAACATTTCTCTAAAAGAATTACTCAAGCCATTTCTTCTAAAATAATTCCTATACAAATGCAAAGGTGCAAAAATGACTAAGTGTAGAAAATTAATAGCCTTTTAGTTGAGGGACAACATTATGCATTTGTAACATTTTCTCTACTCATCCTTATGACTTAAAACTTAGACCACAAAGAGATATATAATAAATTGTGTTAACATCCACCTGTATACTTAGCCATATTTGTTAAGATAACCATGTGAGCAAAGACATTCACATGACTATTCTTGTATGTTAATAATCATTCAAAGTACACACACAACTCCATGAGGCTTTGAAACAAGTTTATTCAACTCAACACATTTGTCATTAATGTATAATAACACTTTCTACCTTTGACATCAATGACAATCCTTAATACATCAATGACTATGTCCAAGAGTCCCTTTATCTATAATTTTTTCAAATGAATTAGTGCAAGTAAACCATAAATTATGCATGACCTCAAGATGTAAGTTCCATGCAAAAATGTATACCAACTATTTATCTCACAAATTATGTTGAAAATGACTAGCTAATGCTCTCCACCTTTGTAAGTATGCTATGAATGTTTATCCATCATGTTGTTTAGATTTTCACAAGTTAACAATGGTCATGCTCAATGTTTTAAGAGAAATGGTTAACTAACTCTTCTAGTAAGTCATTCTAATCTACAATTATTCCCTTTCATAACTTACGTAGCCAATTTTAGAGATTGTCCTGTTAAACTTCATGAAAACAAATGAAAAAAATAAAAGCTATTATAAGCTACCTCTTGGAATAATATGAAAAATGTCTAAATGTGTTCACATGGGTCACCCTTTCCTTTTTATTTTTCAAATTTGGGTTCTTCAAAATGAGATGATAAGGGGACTTTGATAATAGATAAATAAAATGGATATGGGCATATCTTTTCAAATTTGTATTTCTTAACTCTATTTTCATCTCTAATCATGTCATAATATCTTTCATAGAGTTTCATTCTTGCATGTTTTTTGCATTCATAAGTGGAACATAATTATATTTGGAGGAATGTGCCCCTATTGCTACTTTTGGGGTGCTATGTGCCCCTATTATTATTTTTGGGATGGTATGTGCCCCTATTGTTGTGTGTATTGATAGGGAGGCATAGCCTTTAATCTGAAACTTGGTTTTGGTTCACTCCTTGATTCAATTAGGTAAGTGGCCTATTCCTAGGAATCTAATATCTTGAATTAACCATGTTTTATTGATTTTAAGAGATCTTGGTTTATTCGCCATAGTACATGTTGGTTGAGATTAACTACCTAAATTATTTTGTACAATTTCTTCAATACGTACTGAATGTCTTGGTCTCTAATTTTTCAATGAAACAAAAGGTTCTTGATGATTAAAAATTGTGTAGTCCATGTCTAGTGAAGCATGTTGTGGAACCTCTTGGGATTTGAGTTTTTCTATTGAGACATATTGATATATCATTGTTGTGTTCTCAACTATATTTTGCATTGGTTTAACCACATTTCATTATTCTTTGGAAGCATTTTTATGCATTGATGTAGAAATTAAAGATTCTATCAATCTAAAATAATCTAAATCAGTTGGTTTTGACTCTATAAGTATTTCCTTACCTATGCTAGAAGAAGGTATGTTTATTTTTGCAATGTTTGTGAAGACTTGTTCTTGATATTGCTCTCCTTATCTAATTAAGGTAATTAATTTCTCCATAGGAAAATTTGAGGGTAGTCTAGCACCAAATTCTATCAACCTTAAGAAGGATTCATCTTTATCTTATTAGGGTTGATATTATGAAAAGTCTTCCTTGGATACTATAGTTATGAGAATGTCTTCAAAGACCACATAATTATCTTCAACATAATAATAATGTTCCTCCTAATATCGAGGGCCATAAGGAAACCCACTATGAGTTTACCTTTGAGTCATGTCTAAAAAGGTTATTATCTATGTTTTACAAGGTTTAAAAAAACAATTTGCAAACATTTAAACAAGGTATGTGTTTTGATCTTTTCTAAACAAGGTGACTAGGTACTAAAGAGACTATAATAAAAAGGAGGGTGGTATAGTACCATACACAATTAGAGGTATGTGTTCAAAAAATTACTCAACCTTATGTAGGGTTAGAATAATATAAATTGGAATAAGGTATGATAACTCAAAGACCTAAGTGTAAACTAGTACACCAAATGTAGGTTGAGAGATATGTCAATACCATAAAAGCTAGTTAAACTTTGATGAGTTTCTACTAGGAAACTAGAAAACAAATCCCTTAAAATTAAGAAGATGACAATATGAACCAATAAACTCAAGATTTGAAAACATGCAATAATTCCTAAGTATAAAGCTAGAACCAAATGGGTAGCAAAATGCCACCACATGGTAATAAGAAGGTAGTATAATATGTGTTTTTTAACTTAGAGTGTGACAAATACACTTGATGACCCAAGTTCACAATAATAGAATGATAATGAGTTTATAAATGACCTTCAATCCAAATGAGAAATTGAACCCAAGATACTCAACTCAAGTGCAAATGGGAAATTAAACCTAGTTTAACATGTTAACCTAGTAACTTAGAAATACACAATTCTAATTTTAAACAATAAATGAAGTACTTAAATATTTTTTATAAGTGGTTTGGACATAAATGGGAAAAATAACTATGCTAATTAAACAAGACAAACATAATGTTTAGGATGAAAATTTTGAACAAGGAAAAGATGATTTGGATTTGACTTGTGTAACACCTCCTTGTTCAACAAATTATAGATAATGTGTTTGGTTATGACATTTGTTTAAAATCAAGGTTTAACTCTAATCAATATCAAGTAAACTTAGACTAAAAAAAAAAAAACTAATCAATCATCCTAAGCCCTAAAATGATAAGGTTTGCTTTGTATTATTGAAATCCATCTATATACATGCACTTGGGAGGAAATTAAGTGTTCATCCAAAATAAAAGTGCATTAATTGCTAGGTTATTTTACAACCCAAATTTTCCAAAAAGACAATATAGTGACATGGACCTTCAAATGCACCCTACATCAATAATACTTTGTGGCAAGGGTCATCTAAAACTTACAAATTTATGACCATCTAGATGGTCCTAAGTATGTATAACACAAAAGATGAAACACATCAATTGATTTTATACTGATCAACTTACTATGCAATGGTCTATTCCTTTGCATAGTGATTCTAACCATGGACTGTTTAGTGGAATCCTCTAGTTGTCCAGACCTAGCTTGGGATTTTGTTATAAAAGGAGAGGTTAGTTGCTTAACCCCTGGCTCTCATAATATTCTTACCCTAATTTATATACATCACCATGGAGTGGGGTTGAAATAATTATATGAGATAAATCTCCATGTCAAATCTTCCCTAAATAACTCACGAAGAGGTAATGGGCTCCCCTTCACAAGAAAAATTTCATGAAATAAAATCTAAGTAAAAAGGCTTAAGGGTTATTTTTAGATCACCCAAACCATATGGGTTTTAGGGAGAGCCTAGACAACTTCCTTTTTATGCATTAGACAAAGGCACAATTATAATGAAAAGGTGTTTTTGGTTACCTACATTCCCTATAGGGGTAGGAGAGAGCATACATGAAAAATTATTCTTGCTCAAATAATCTAACAATCAAACGATAGATGATTTAAATAAAACAACTTCAAAAAAATTGAAAATTTAAGTGAATGTTGAGTTTTATAACACAAAATTGAAATGTTAATTGAATTTATTGGCCCCTTGGCCTTAGTTTACAAAAACTTTGAAAAATATTCATAAAACTATTCAATCAAACCATCTAGTTCCTTTTAAACACCAAAGGGAAGGTTCCTAATTTCTTTTAATCACCAAAGGAAATATAAAAAGACTTAATTATGCCCAAATTAAACACTTTTCCTTATGGGTCCTACAATAAAAATTAGAGAGTCTTGTTTAGCTTTGAAGCAAAATTTGAAATAAAACAAGAAACTTTAGATTTTTTACTCTTGGGTTCTTTGTTTTAAGAACATAGAGACTGATGTCAGTCATTTTTTATCGATGTCAATTATTGTAACACCAATGCTAGTTAGAGACTTAATCATTTCCTATCAAAATTAATAAATAATGGTCACCTGTGAACCCCTTGAAAAAAAATTAAGATTAAAAATACTTGTTAGCTCAATTATTAGGATAAAATCTCCAAAATTAAACTTCTAGATTAGGATAAATGTTCAAACCAAAGACTTATAAATTTAATTTGACCATTACAAACTTGAATAAATCTAAAAAAAGAAAATTTTTAGACATATTTTTCCCTACAACCCAACATATGTAAGTTAGCCTTGAACGATGTCGATCACTCATAATAGACATCAATTATTGTGTGACCCATGTATGCATAAAAAATGTTAGAGACATGGGAAAAATAAGCCAAAAATTTGGGTTAAAGGATTTTTTAATGAATTTAATGGAAATCTAAGATTTTCAAAGTGTCTTCCTTGCTTGATAGGGATGTGTGGTCCCACCGGGCATGCCAATATGTAGAGATAGATTACAAAGAGGATTATTTCAAAATTTAGTCATGAAAAACATAAAATAATGCATAAGAACTAAAAATTTAAGCCAACCTATTCAAATGGGGTGTCCAAATGATAAAAAAAGATCAAATGAAAGAAATCAAATATAAATTACCTTCCCATGAGTTTCCCACCATACATAAGTTGCTCCAAGCATGTTTTTCCCCTTAATCATTGCCTATCAAAACTGATAAATAGTGGTCACCTGTGAACCCCTAAAAAAAAATGTTAAGATTAACAATACTTGTTAGTTCAATTATTAGGATAAAATATCCAAAATTAAACTTCTAGATTAGGATAAATGTTTAGACCAAAGACTTATAAATTTAATTTGACCACTACAAATTTGAATAAATCTCAAAAAATCAAATTTTTAGACATATTTTTCCCTATAACCCAACTGATGCAAGTTAGCCTTGAATGATGTCAATCACTCATAATAGACATCGATCACTATGTGACCTATGTATGCATAAAAATTATTAGAAACATGGAGAAAACAAGCCAAAAATTGAGGTTAAAGGATTTTTTAATGAATTTAATGGAAATCTAAGATTTCCAAAGTGTCTTCCTTACTTGATAGGGATGTGTGGTCCCACTGGGCATGCCAATATGTAGAGATAGATTACAAAGAGGATTAGTTCAAAATTTAGTCATGAAAAACATAAAATAATGCATAAGAACTAACAATCTAAGCCAACCTATTCAAATGGGGCATCCAAATGATAAAAAATATCAAATTAAAGAAATTAAATATAAATTACCTTCCCATGAGTTTCCCACCATCCATAAGTGGCTCCAAGCATGTTTTTCCCCTTGATTTGGTATTTTTATCTTTGTCAATAATGGATGAAAAACTCCTCCATCATCTCAAGATCACCATGCATAATCTAGGCTCATGATATGGAATCAAATATATGCCTATATAATGAATCTATCCTATTGAAAATAAAACATGATAAAGAAACTACATAAATGACTTGTGGAGAGAATCTTGGATTATAAGTTTACACAATTTAAGATTAAAAATGTGAGTGAGAGGCCTCCTATTTATAGATTTTTCAAATTGTTCAAGATCAACCATGATCATCCATCTCAATAATAAGATGTATGGCCATTAATTAATCCAATTATGTAATTAAAATCCATAAATATCCTCATAATGATCTGGGAGGAAGAGGAATTAAATATTCATGGGTGCCCATAAACTCGATAATTATTACATTTATGGATTATGGATTGCACCCCATTTATCATGTCATTAGGTGAAGGAGATATTAGGAACCAATTTCTAATAAATAAATATTTAATTTGATCCATGGAATTCTTACTTAGGCTCATAATTTGGTTTAACTTGCCTGAGTAAGATTAATCAATTTTAGTGTCAATCTTTGGAAATTGGTGCATAATTAATCAAAATGGTCAGAAATCATATTACTAGGTTATAATTTGACTCAAGAGGAATTATAAAGCAATGTTAGCTGTGTAAAGACCATGATCCCATTTATGATGTTTTTAATATAAAATAACATAGTCATGTAACATGTACTTATGAATTAGAATAAAAAAGTGATTTAGAGCACCAAAATGTGAAATCATCATTTTTACTCAAAATGATTTGATAAAAGTTAGGAATCACTTAAAATTCATTGCCCCATTTAGGGATACATTAGCCTAAATTAGCACTTGTATATGACAATATCGAATCATTTAGCATGTTTAAGTGATTTTGGATTAAATTATACATTTGAATACAATTCAAGTAAGATTAACAATTTTAACAAAAATGACGTTAGGAATTGGATGTCTACACTAATTTCCACACAATTCAAACAATTCAAAATAAATGTCGCTGATTATCCTTCTAATATTTGGATCAAAGAGAAAAAAATCAAACAATATTTGATTCTTTAACCTTTATTGACATATGGCACCAGTAAAAAATATCCATTCTACCATATCTAATGGTGTGTAGAGTTGTTGAACCACATTTATAATCTCCTCCTAGTCACACTATTAATCATCATATCACCCATCCACATCCTCTACCTCATTATCAAAACCATCCAATTCTATCCTTGCCACACATAAATTTCTCAGGTAGCATCTTCTTCTGTAGGGGTTATAAATACACCTAGTTGAGAGGTTTGAAGGATGCTAAATAAAGAATCATTGAAGTTCACTATGGCATTAACACATCTAACATTATCAACATTATCCTAAAATCCCATCTACCTAGAATAGGTGTTAGATGAAAGATCAAGAAAGTGTCTATCACATGTATCTCAAACATCTCTAATAAATCAAGATGCCGTCAATAATGTCAAAAAATTTAAAAAATAAAATCATTTTTCCAATGGTGAAAACTAGTCTTCTAGTGCTTCAAGAAAGTACCATGGTGAAAAATGCTTTCTAGTGTTAAGATAAATAATAAATGCTATCCTTAGGTAGCTCAACACTCAAGGGCAAATATCTTACTTCATCTATTTAGTTACCCAACTCCTCTTATTCATTATTTCCATCCCCTTTTAATCCACCTTTTTATCTTATCTCAACCTTGGACATAGGAATGGAAGGTGTCTTGATATATGTTATTATCATATTCTTGGCATAATGTTTTAGTAATATTCAAGGGACTAGATAACTAGTTCCCTTGCACTACATCCCTTGGATATTAATAGTCCATCTTTCATCATCCCTTATCCTCATTTGAGATCCATCCAAGATTTTCTTACATTTTTCATCATTCCTCAACCTAGTTGCTAGGCTTGGTATTTCCTTTGCTAGTAACCTTCTTTGTATAGTGTATATTTGTATTCTAAAAATACCTAAAAACTAAAATATTCCAAAAACCCTAAAAATCATAAAATTTAAAAAAAAAAAGATAAAAAAATATAAGATGTCTTATCTTATGCCTATTACCCCATTCAAATCCATCTCCATGCCCTTTGCCCCTAATTTACATAACCAAGTCATGGCCATCCATCATACTATTTTCTTTCATCCCCTATTATTAATAGGGGAAAATATAGTCTATATTGAGCTATTATTGACCTAGTCTCACTTTCACTTGATAATTCCTAAATCTCTCATCTAAGATCACAACATGGTCAATCCACAAGTTGATTAGCCCCTATGTTTAAGTTGAAATTTGCTCAAGCACACCTGATCCACATCCCTATTCCATCCTAATCTTGATCAGGGAAAGTCTATCCATCCTCATTCATTGGCATTAATTATCACCCTCATTCATCCCATCCTTATACATTTAGACAATAGAAAAGACCATGTTTTATTGATGGGTATATATTTATGTTTGTTATTTATATGATTGGTGTGTTTTTATTTATATTTTTATCTATATTCATTTATTTGTTATATATTTTTTGTATCATAAGTCTTTTTATTTATTGGGAAATGAATGAGGATGTTAAGATGAAACAAAAAGTTAAAATGATGATTTTAGGTTCCATTAACGATGTAGAGTTCATAATTTGCACCTTTTACAATCATTCAATTTGTCATAATGACCTCTTGGTCATACTTATATCATAGGGCATATTGTATAGTGCTAAATTTAACATTGGATTACTTAGACTATGATGAGACCTGTTATGGTAATGATGGATTGATAATGTACTAAACTTATCATTTCTCCTATCCTCTATCACCTACCTAATCATCTAATTGAAAGAGTTCAATATAATCTTCAACCAAGGCCTTTCCAACACAACATTATCACTACCATAATTAATTCAACATACACATAATGAATAAACCAACTACAAAAAAATAAATTGTTATTTAGAAAAAAATTAGTAATACAATAGATAACACTTGCTTAAGTAGGCAAGGAGAAACAAGATGCAAGCCTAAATAGGCATTATGGGATAAATCCCCACATAGGACAAAATAAAAAATGAAAATCCTATCTAGAACATAGCAAGCATGATAAATATAATCTAACACCCCCACCCCCTCAAGTGAAGTTAGGGGATCATAATAGAGGATGTAATGTGAATCCATGTGTCCCTATGGATACCAATCCATCTTAATGAAGTACATGGATGTCAAGTCACTGTAATTTCCAACTGAAATTAAGAATGGTGTCGAATATGAGGATCATTGAATATGAACACTACACTCTAAAATATTGGGTAGAGTGATAAACCTGAGGAAGCATTACTTAAACACCCTTAAATAAGATAGTGAGAAGTGATCATAAATACTAGTGGGGATTCCACACTAGTGTCACTATAAGAATCACCAAGAAGACCATGGAGTCAAGTAAAAAATCCTCATATGGGTTAAAACAAATAGATTAATTGAATAATATACCCATGCATAAAGGAAAAATCCAAAAAAATTGTAAAAAGTGCAAAAAATACATATAAATCTCATAAAGTGGATAAAAGGAGAAAACTCATAGGAAAATCTCCCCCCCCCCCAAAGAGATAAAATAAGAAGAGATAGATATAAAGCCCCCACAATATGTTGTTGAAGTATTCCACACTCCATGTACTCAAAATTCGTAAAGGAATTCCATCTATATGAGTGGTTTGAATCCACTACTCAATCATAAAAATAACTAACACTGGGCTTCACCAAAATAACTTCAATCAAGAAGACTGTTAGTGGTGATGAAAGTACAAAAGAGTAATGCATGTGCAAGGAATACTCAACACCTAAGAATAAAAATATAAACCATTATCCCCCATACTACTAACTAGGTGGATTGGAGGAGAAAGGCCTACATGAGTGGTCAAAATCAATTATTGCAACACTAAATTTTTTGACATAGTATACACTATAATAGTTCCATATCATGCTAAAAGAGACTATCAAACTATCAAAAAATATAAGATGACACTAGGATTCACCAGAATAGATACATTTCAAGCTATGGGAGACTATCAACTATAAAAAAATTAGTGTCAAAAATATAGATAAGGTCTCTCAAAGAGGATGGATTTGGTGGAGATGGAAGAGAAAAGCAATTGAAGAAGTGAAAATGTACCCAAAATAGATCACACAAATGCAGGAAGGTAAACAAGGTTGACTCAGTAAACCCCCCATGGAAATTTATAAATTAGTATGAGTAAAATATATCACATACACAAAAAAACACCAAATGGAAATAAGGAAGACACTTAGCTTCACCAAAATAGCTCTAAAGAATGAAACTTTTGACCTGTCGAAAAAAAAATCAATTATCATGAGAGATGCTCCAAAAACATGGGAGAAAAAATGTGTCTCCATAAAATAAGGTAAGTCACTAAGATATGGGACTTGATGGAGACATGACACAAATTAAAAATGCATGTCATGGGCTTATGGAAGAGTGTGGTAAATAGTGAAAAAACCCATCATGTATGCAAAAAAAACACCCAAAAGAATAAATGGCCCAAAATGATAAGCTATAAGACATCTATTACCGCCAAAAATGCATTACAAATGATATAAAAACATGGCACATATGGTTATAATGCGAGGTAATAAGGAGCAATGTGGGCCAAAGATCAAAAAAATAGGATGTCAGTCATAACCAAAAATGCATCTAAAAATTGTAATGAGAGAGAAAAAACAAAGGAGAAAAAAATTATTTTACATGTGAAAGGGTCTGGCTTCCTTTCAAACTTAGCCTCACCCTCCAGTGTTTGACAAACAAGATCAAAAAAGGGTAAATGAGAAAACAATAATCAACCCTTTATAAAATCCTCCTTTACAATATATTATTTAAAAAAAAAAACAATAAGAAATGTTTGCCCCCATTAATCAAAGTTGTACCACTAAAAAATTGATGCATCAACAAAAAAACATTGGCCTTCCACCACCAAAGAAAATAAGGGCCCCACTTAAATAAATCCCATCCCTTTGTATAATAAATTGGCCCCTTCATGGATTAAATCACCCACCAAACAAAATAACACCATACCACCTCCAATAGAAATAAAGTTATTATTTTTGTAAAAAAAAAAAAAAAAGCATTAAAAACACTCCCTTTTAAAATACCATCCCACCATACAACCATGTGTTTATTGATGAATACGTAGATTGAAATAAGCCATGATGAAGGAGACTTGGATGGTGGACATGGTGAGTAGGTCATAGAGAAGACATCAACCAATGCAGGTAATGATTGATGTAAAACATCAAATCCAACATATAATAGCTTTATGATGGTAGATCCAATGATGGTCAAGCTTAGATCTAGATGTTGAGATAGGTCTCACTCAATTTTTATACCCAAAAAAACATGTTTGGGAGATAATCCATTAATAGAGAAGAGAGAATGAATGGTGATCTCAAATTTATGTTTATACATGTTGAGGAATGCATAATGAGATAGAGGGATGATGTAATAGTAGGTATCCATGGAGAAGGCTATGAAGAAAAGTTGATGGTTGGTGGGCTGACATGGAGATAGCCAAGTTCCTTCCTTTGTGTCCTTTATAGCTATAAGGCTATCATAGTAATATGAAAATAATTAGACACATGAATCACTCCAATAATTGGACTAGACTTCCTATTACACATAGAGCATGGCTCAAACTCAAAAAAATTTCCATTATTTAGTAGTGCAGAGATAAATATTCCTTCAGTGTAGGTCACATCCATTACAAGTTGAGAACATGATCATAAAGACTTCCATACTTATCATAAGTGATGAGAAGGAACATCTAGTTCCATTATGGACTATCTCAAAGAGTCTCATACATTTCCTTCACTAGATTATACCCATTGTGCACATCATGATATGGGTGGTCATCATTAGTAGGAAATTCTTTGAGATTTAAGTAGCATGGGTCTATCACCACCATAGTCATTAAAGGAGTATATGGATGAGACAATGGTTTGAAATAAACTAGAACCAATAGATTAAAAACATAGATCAGATGTATAATCCAAACAAACCCTCCAATGTTCATACAAAAGTATAACTAGGGTAGAAAGATACACAAAACTCAAAATTCCATGTAGAGAAAATATAACTTAAAAGGCTAACTATCCAGGTTGACCACTTATAGACAATGAACCAGGAGGATGGTGAGGGGAAGAGGACACAGTTAGTAGGCATGATGGAGTGGTAGAATAACTGAATAACATGAAACTCTCAATATATGTCCATTTCCACTATAATCATAGTTTAACCATGATATAATAACTCTTCAAACTACTCCTTCTACCTATGTATTAACTCAAATCATAGAACATAAATAAAACAAGTGTAGTTTTGGGCTAACAAACTACATGCCAAAGCTAATGGTAAAGAGAGAGTAACTAAAAATGAATAGTCAGATCCATAATTTGACTCTTAGGAAAAAAAACTAAATGTTGAGTAATCACGACTTGAAGGAGCTCTAATACCATTAAAGAGTTCACAACACTTTTCAACCAAGATCTCTCCAACACACCATTATCACAACCATGATTACTTCAGCATATACACAAGGAACAAATTAATTATGAACAAAACCAATTATTGTTCAAATAAAAAATGATTAATACAATGGAAAATCCTTGCTTAAGTAGTTAAGGACAAACAATATGCAATCCTAACTAAGTAATGTGGGATAAATCCTCACATAAGACAAAACTAAGAAAAAGAAAAATTTCCTATCTATAAGCTCACAAGCATCATAAATATACTCTAACACTAATCATATTCATCCCATAATCAATTTGATCATCTAGGTCTAATCATCTAACTCAAACACGTCATAACATATAACATTTCATATCTAATAATTTATCCTAGTCCTCCATATTCATGTCTAACATATAAGTTACATACTTTATCTAATAACTAAAATGTATAACATCCATCATCCTCCTCCTCCTCTAGTCTATCTTATCATCTAGTATAAACTACATTATCTTGATGTCTTTTCAAAAAATTTAGGCATCACTCAGTCATATAGAGTGTCTGAGGTTAACTTAGCCACTCTTTCCTCTTTCCCTAAATTTCATCATCACTTATATATGGTACCTCATCATACTCAAGTCTTTCATCAATAAAATGTTTGATCTCTAATATCAATCATTAATCAACCAAACTATTGATCAATCACCATCCCTATAACCATCTCCTTAATTTTTCATCAATCACCTGCACCTATCAATTAGGGATGAAAAATCATAACATTCATCTTTTCTTCATTAATCATCCATTATTACTTATTGGTCAAATCATCATTTAAAGTTTACAATTTCCTTTTATTGGGGCATGATTAGGATTTAAACTTTATTATTTATTGGGGCATATGTCCTTTCTAGGGACATCATCATTATTAATCATATTATGGCTCATTGATTTGATGTATTTTATTCCAATTATTCCCCTTCATATTTTGGTCACTTGATCATATAGTTTTTTATTTTTCATCTCCATCAAAATATAATTCTACTTAAGATTTTATCTATAATAATCATTAATATTATCAAATCGTTGTCTTATTTTATCCCAATTCTCTCCCAACATGCATCCTTGCTTGTGATATGTCAATATATTATGGCCTTATTTAATAATCATCTTGGTTCACATATGTACATAGCATGTGTCCTTACCTAGGATACATCAAAATATTGTGACATTTTATCTTATCCTCATCAATTTATGGTTGATTCCCCCTTGGTATATGTCGATAATCATAACACAACCATTTCCACTCTTTGTGCATATGTCTTTTCTAGGGGCATCATCAATTTTTAGATCACTTCTCATGAAAATTATATCTTCTTCATCTTTAGTCCCACATCTCAAATCCCATCCCCTTGTTAATTTTTGCATCCTTCCCATCATTTATTATTTTTGAGTGGCCATCTTTGAATATAGGAATTTGATGTAAGAGAGGATGGTTAGTATTGTGTTATTTTCAAAATGAAAAAAAAATGAAAGAAACACACTAATTAACATAACATCTCTAGGCCTAGACAATAGGGAGAGCTTAGTCAACAAACATTAATGAAACACACAACTAAAATGCAAAATAAACCCTCTTTTACCTTTCTTGGATGCTCCAAAATGCTTGTTGTAGTGGCTTGCTCAGCTTGTGTTCATAAATTCCTTGGCAATGGAATCTTGGCTACCTCCATCTATCCTTGGCACCTTTGGATTATGGCTTGGATTGGAATAAATTTGGCATGGTAACACTAATTTCAATGGATTTTGGAATCATTTGTGCATTATAACTTTGCACCAAAATTTCATAGAAATGATGTGGTAAGGTCTCCTATTTATAGATTTTTGAGAATGTCTAGAATCACCTTGAAACCTCCATCCTGAGATGTAGATGTGTGGTTGAGGATTAATTCAATTTTTTGAATTAAGTTTATAATTATCCTATCATGAAATTAGAATAAGGGGAAATTAAGAGGCATGGAGGGCATCATGGAAGGCATTGATGAGGTATGGAAGGCATGAATCTTGATCTTTGTGGCATTTATGGCCTAGGGATGTCTTCCTAAGAAATGAGGTCACCTATTGATGTATATATTCAATATTCATTTCCAAAAATAAGTATTTAACAAGTTTCCATGGAATTATTAATTATGCCTTGATTTGGGTTAATTATCTCTTAAGCATGTTTAAGTACTTTATGCACAAATTACTCAAATTGATCAGAATGCCTTGTTATTGGTCCAAAATTCTACTAGATTGGAATTGGAAGGCAATGCCAGATGTGTTGGATACATTATCCCATTTAGGATGTTGTAAATAGAAAATAGCAAAGGTGCACATCATTTGTAAAAGATTTGATAGGAAAGAGCAATCTAGAGCACCTAGGTGCAAAATTGGCATTTTGACTCAAAATGATATGATCAAAGTTAGTTGGACCATAAATTTCATTACCCCATTTTGGATACCCTAGCTAAAATCAGCACTTGAATATGTCAGTTTCACATCATTTAGTGCGTTTTAGTGTTTTAGGTCAAATTGTGCATTTTTGGTAAAAATTGGTCAAAACCCTGATTGGAGGTTATTGATGGCTAGATTTAGGTGTCTATAGTTTACCCTTATTTGGGAAGATGTTACAAACCATAGGTAAAGCAATGTATACTCAAAAAATGAGAAATGACCTATATGCCAAAAAGAAGATGGTTAAATAACAAAGCTCTAAATGGTTTTAGGAAGCCTATGATGATGCCCCCTCGAGGGAGTGGCCATCACAATTGTTGATGGATGGTCCCTCAAAAAGAAGAAAGAAGAAAGGTAGAATTAACCCAAGGTTGAGATTAATCCAAATAAGAAAATGCTTGCATGCATTGATTTAAAAAGGATGTTAATTTACCTAAAGGTAGTTATAATCAGGGTTAAAAGTCAAAATAATGATTTACCCATATGTGTTTATAATCATTAAGATGACCTAGATTGGCTAAAACTAATGGTTATGCCCCAATTAGGGATGATTAGTAAGTATAAATCAAGGATATAATCTGGAATATAGATTAAAGATGAGTAGATGTAAAGTGATGAAAGATATGGATAGAGGAATAAGATTGATCATTAGAAATGATTCAGTTATACCTACCAATGAAGAGATGTTCATCCTTATTAGTAATGATACAACTAGAATGACCAATGGGTTAATTTGATCAAGGGTGGGATGGGATAATTTTCCAAGGTTCCAAAGAGAAAATTCTATGGCTCCATTGATTGTAGACCTTCTTGAAGCTAGTTTTTTTCTATAGCATGTGATTTTAGGCTTCATGATAGAACACCATGAAGACTTGGCCAAAAATATGTATAAGGATTGACTCTTAATTCAATAAACATTTGAAAATAATGAACCAATGATAAAAACCATGATGACAATGTTAATGGATGAGTATGGATGGACTCAAGAATAATGTGCATAAGGAATCACCCAATGAACACATATAGACTGAGTTGAGGCAAGTGTTGAAAGAAAAAAAATAGGCAATCAAACAAACTAAATAACTAACTAAAAAACAAACAAAAAAACAAACAACCTAAAATAATAAAAACCAAATAGAAATCTTGAAAATAAAAGCAAAATAAAAAATCCTAATATGACCATGCCCAAGTAAGGTAGATTGAGGATGGCTGACTAGGCTTAGATAAGACAAATATTTTTGGATCTTTGAAATTTTATGAATGTATTTAGAATTTTGTGTATCTTAACTCATTAGAGAATGATAAGATACCTGCTCATAAAATAGTGAGAACATTTGGTTTAGGTTGCTCAAAAAATATTGAGAGTGTATGGAAAGGGGGATTAAGGTGACCTCAACATGAATTGAGCATGACCTACATATTCTTGAAATGACACAAAAGGCAAGGAAAAACTAACTAGGTCCCAAC